>KZ559627.1:0-72053 GCA_002850765.1 Aspergillus taichungensis
CACCTAAACCTACAGTAAAACTAATAGAGAATGAAGTTATTGGGATAATTATTATTTCCAAGGTCACTTTGGTAGTAGAACAACCGGATATGTCGTAGGTTGGGGTCCTGTATGGAAGGGTATATTTGAAAGGAAATTGGCATTGCATATGACACGAATGGTTAAGTGGAGTAGTTTATTGTGCACTGATAATGATCGTGTGATTGTTGCATACAATGTTATCGAATAGTGCTCAATGGTCAATTCTTATAGTTGTCTATTCGAGGATAGTTGGCTGAGAGATATATTCAAGAATTTGGTGAAATCCCCACCACACAGGGTCATATTATTAGGGTTTATAAGACCCTAGATGCCCTGACCCTTAATAAAGACCTTACATAGCAGAAAACTACCAATTGAATATAATCTATAGTCTAAACGAGTTAGATAGATAAATTTCAGAAGTATTATCAATTGGGCCATAATATTCCTAAGAGCACACTGACAACAGTATGTGCTATCCACGATGTGTGAACCGACGTAATCAGCATCAAAGTCGTTATGTTCTAACAAATTGGCCAATCATATCCAGAGACCTTTGGAAACAAGTGAATGTCTAATGTTCATTGGTGGGCATCCATTGGAAGTCTTAAAAACTCTTTATAGATATTGACGTCATGACGTGGTCGAGACAGCCTGTCCTCATTAGGGCAGCACCCTAGCTTGGGTCCAAGGCTCAGCATCAAGACTTGGTAGAGTATGCTATTCTTGTTAATACAGGCCGATAGTGGCAAATTTGGACCGGTCGACACTGAGCATCATGCCTTCGTACCGCCACATGACTGTTAGGCGTTGAAAAGTCCTCCTCGATTGACGTTTCAGCAGCCATCCACTCCGTCTTCTGGGCTTTTCCCATCACGGTATTTTGCCAACCGCGAGAGGTCCACGATCGACGTCGATGAGACGCCACCATCCGGCCCTTCCCTAGGTGATGTCAGTAAGCCGGGGTGGTGAGACTGCCGAAGTTGATGCGAAACAACCAACCTTGGCGGCCCGCGTATTTGAACTTTGGTATCCATGAACTCGTGATTCTCGCCGAACATGGTGTCGAGGTAGTGGATGTTCAATAGATGGCCACTCCGATCTTGTTGGAACACCTTTCCCGAGAACAGGTCGTTCGCGGCGTACCTGGCTGTGGGGGATGTACACTGCAGCACGCCAATGTTCGCCACAAAGTCATCCTTGTTGGCGTAATGCTCGATGTGCTGAATTACGGGCTCGTCGCTATCGTTGCGTAGGTACGGGTTGCGAAAGTGCCTGGCCGCGTTCCCGAAAGTATAGATTTCCAGCTTTCGCAGCGTCTCGTTGGCGAGCTCCCCATACAGCCAATCCAGAATCGAAGCCACCTCGATACCGCCCTGGGAATGGGCTATCAGGACGACCTTGCGAGTTTCCGAGGCTTGCAGCGCTGATCGAAGCTGGGCCCTCCCTTGTCGGATGTCTCGGGTCTTGTAGTCGAGGTCGCGTTGGATCAGGCATTCTAACAGGTCAAAAATCAAACCCTTCCTGGTGGAGATAGTTTGTAAGCATCGCCAATGATAGTGTAGAGTTCACAGGAAACATCAAATAGGTCACAAACGTTGGATTATGAATGCCGACTATCTCCCGATGGAAAATATTCGCCAGCAAGGTTAGATTTGATTGCAACCACGATCGTCTGCACATAACATCAGCTTGGTTACCGCACCATCGAGTGAGCAAATCTACCCAGTGCAGATCCCGTTGATAAAGAACCACAATTCCGATTCATCGTTCACTGGGGAGATGTCGTTTTCGGGCACCCCGACTTGACAATCCGCTGACGGCTGTCCGTTGAGTAGCCGCAAGATTGCGATGGTAACAACCCAGGCGATGAGAACCAACGCCCCCGGAAAGATGCCGGGGAGAAACCAGAAAACGAAGATAAAAACAACAGAAGCGAGCACGAGCAAGCCTTGAAAGATGACGAGGATTGTGTGGAGAATAATATCGCGGAGATTAGGATAATTGGGATAGAGCTCATCCAATGCTCCTGATGGACAGGGACTGTGGGGGGTCACAATGTGGATCAACAGCTTATCTAGCCTAAGGACCGAAAAGAGGTCTTTCAGAACCAGGCGGACTGGGTTCATATCCATGTCCGATGGAATCAGTAAGAAGGGGTTTTTGTGTACCTTCTCGTTGGGAGTGTAGGATGCCATGGTGTTTGATCAATCCTCACACGAAGGTTCTTGGTTGAGGAGGTAGATTGGTTGGTGTTGGGTATGGATTTTCATTATCTGGTTCGAAATACGCACGAAAAGGAATAAAACTGAAATAATAATAATTTAGAGTGATATGACATCACATGGACTTTAAACAAAGACTTCCAGCCGTTGATTCAGTGGCTTGCCATATTGAGTTGGCACAGAACCCTAATGAAGAGCTGGCCCTCTGAACGACAACGGCGCGATTCCATGATGTATTCTACTTTTTATAAGAATATAAATTCATGTGAACGTCTCTTCGTAATTGTAGGAGTAGTGGACGGCATTGAACAGACCTGTTATGTCCACTAATCCATGTACCATTGCATGTCTGCTTCTTTTCCAGCTTATTAATGGACATCCGGTCGATAGGCCTGAGATCGTAGACGTTCTGGTGTAAGCGGCTGGTATTGTGGAATTCATGGCTTGAGTTTAACTCGGCTGGTTTGGGTTGTGGTTGAGATAAACTAGCTGGCTAGAACAATTTGCATGCATCGTCGTAAACCCACCCGGATCTCGAGAAGTCACGCCGTAAGTGTCGAGCCTGTTTTTGGGTCTTCCGCATTTTGTGAAATGTTGTAGTGGGGCATATATAGGAGCTGTATATAAATGCCCTGGCGAGTGTAGCCTGGTCCCTGCTGCAATAAAAGCGTTAACACGTACGGGCACCTCCACCTACCAGTTGAGAACTGCAAAAAACAGTGCAACATAAGACCATGAGCACTCATCAAGGGTTGATCGGTCTTCTAAACGAAGCCAGTCAAGACATTGTCAGTCAGGTTGGCCGCGTTGGCCCTGATCTCGAGGCGCTTGAGGGGTTGAGATCGACTGTCTTAGGGGGTGGGATCATCGACGACCGCAAATATCTGGTACGTATGTGGTCTTCGGTCTTCGAGAGGACTTGTTAACCAGACGATTAGATCGAAAAAGTCATTCAAGTAGCTTCCTCGTTGCCAAATGGCTTGGATCTACGTGATAAAATAACAGACGAGTTTGTGAAAACATTGTGGAACACACTGCAGCACCCTCCCCTGTCATCATTGGGGGATGATTTCAAGTACCGTGCAGCTGATGGGAGTAACAATGTACAGTTAAACTCTTTTTGTTGCAGAAAAGACCTGGGCCGCTAAGCAACGACTATAGAATGTCATGTATCCACGTCTCGGAGCGGCCGGGAGCCATTATGCTCGCAGTGTGACTCCGCAGCATCAACGGCTCTCCGTGCTTCCAGATCCGGGTCTTATTTTCGATAGTGGGTACTGACATATGACTCTATACTGTTCAGGGTCTAACTGTCAACTAGCCGTCCTCGCTCGGGACGGCCCTGCTAGAAAGCATCCGACAGGGGTATCGGCCAATCTGTTCTACCTTGCGACTATAATCATACATGGCAAGTCTCGCAGACAGTCATTATACACCCTGTAACTGACGATTGACTCGAGATCTCTTCCATACCGACGAAAATGATGGGACGCGGTTGATGAATTCCTCATACCTGGATCTCGGCCCCCTGTACGGCCACAATGCAGAGCAACAGGCGCGGGTCCGGACATTAAAGGACGGAAGGTTGAAGAATGACACATATGCTGAGCAGCGACTGCTGAGTCAACCGCCTGGAGTCAGTGCTTTGCTCATTGCCTTCAACCGTTTCCACAACTACGTCGTCGGAGAGATGGCTTTGATCAATGAGGCCGGGCGATTCAGCTTGCCAGCAGCAGGACTCAACCCCAAAAGTTCACAGTATGCTGCAGCAGAGGCAAAGCGGGAGAATGATCTGTTTCAAACAGGGAGACTGTAAATTCACCCCCATCTCATCTCACCCTTGGTCCATGACCGGGGTGAACTGTCGTGTGTGATCAAGGCAAGCGGGGTATACATTAAGGGAATTCACTGCTGACTGGCTGGTAGCGTGACTTGTGGCCTCTACGTGAATATCATTTTGGGAGATTATCTCAGAACCATCCTCAATCTGAATAGTAACCCTGTAAACTCCGACTGGAAGCTAGATCCTCGTGGGCAAATCGAAGTGTTCGATGCCCAAGGAGTCCCACGAGGACTAGGAAATCAAGTCAGTGCGGAGTTCAACATGATCTACCGATGGCACGCGGCAATCACCGACCAAGATGAAGCCTGGACAGAAGCATTTATGAAGAATATTCTAGGGCGAGATGTGGACCCGAGTACGGCCCTATCACAGGCGAACGTTGGATGACCATGAAGCTAACAGAATTGCCAACAGGTACTTTATCGGCAAGCCAGTTTCTGGCAGGGCTCCAAAAGTGGAAACAAGCTCTGGACCCGGAGCCTTCAAAGTGGACTTTTGGAGGCTTGGAGCGTACGCCCGACGGCTCTTTCCATGAATCAGATTTGGTCAAACTATTGCAAGATGGCGCAGAACGTGCCGCTGGTGGGTTGAGATCTTCCCAGTATAGTAGACTGTCATCCTGACTCGTCCACAAGGGGCATTTGGTGCCCGAAACATCCCCCGAGTTCTCAGAGCGATCGAGATGCTCGGCATCCAGCAAGGGCGTGAATGCAGAATGGCAACTCTCAACGAATTCCGGATCTTCTTCAAACTGAAGCCACATTCGACTTTTTGTACGTCATGGCAGTGGGAGATTCTTGCTTTTGGGCTGACTATAATACCTAGTGGAGGTGAACTCGGACCCTAGGGTTGCCGAAGCCCGTAAGCTGCCTATGGAGCAATTGGAGGAGATGCACGCTAATTGTTGTTTCAGTCGAAACTCTCTATGGCCATCCTGATAACATCGAGCTGTATGTGGGAATCGAAGCAGAGGAGGCCAAACAGCCAGTTTATCCCGGGTCAGGATTATGCCCCGGGTTCACGATCTCAGTTGCTATCTTGTCGGATGCGGTGGCACTCGTCAGAGGAGACCGTTTCTATACCGTTGACTACAGTCCAGTAAATCTCACTAATTTCGGGTAAGCAGGGGCCCCTCTCCACAAGTATCATTTGGCTCACTCCGCGGAGATACCAATCAGCCAGCTCGGATTTCGATTTGCCAATGGCGGTGTGATGTATAAGCTTTTGATGAGGGCTTTCCCGGGGTACTATTCCCCAAACAGCGTTTACACGCTCTACCCCTTCACCACACCGACACAGAATTGACAGACTTTGGAAACAGCGGGTACAGCGGGCGAGTTAGACTTTAAAAGACCGACATATCAGGGTCCATTTAAAGCCGTTACATCATGGCAGGGTGTTACTCAGTTGTTGACTGACCAGAAGCGATTCCGTGTGCCGTGTATGACAATCAGTTTGTGGAAAATATGGAGGCTTCATCACTGATGGCCGTACAGGGGGACCGCATACACTCCAGCTCACGGGCCATGACTACATGTTAAGTGGTGACTCGCCGGCCAATTCCGAACAACGTGTGTTCGTCAATCAATGTCTGTATCAGCCAAAGGACGGTCTGGATGAAGTGCAGCAATACTATGAACGAACAACACTGGAACTCCTTCAGAGGTATAGCAGAAAGGCCGGGTCATCCTACCACGTCGACGTGGTCCGAGAGTATGTCTGTGTTCCCCGTCTGAAAAGGAGCCTGATATTAAAAAGATTCAATTAGCATCGGAAACCTCGCCCATGCGAGATTTACCGCCGACTTCTTCAACATCCCCTTAACCAAGACAGGCGGACCTGCGAATCGTGATGCTTATACGGATGCAGAGATATACGATGTACTGGCGGAGCTCTTTGGCTACGTGTTCCTCGACGTCGACCCAGCGCAATCTTGCAAACACCGTGTCGTCGGGTCGCTCAAGTCTGAATGTCTCGGACAGGTCATGCGAAGGCAAGTGGAGCATCAGCAATCACCCATTGCCACTATTGCTCGTCAAGTGCTCGGTACCGACACTGAGCCGGAGGGCCTGGCGAACTATGGCGCCCAACTGGTGCGAAGGCTCCTGGATGACGGCAAGTCGGTCGATGAAGTCGTGTGGACTATCATCCCCACGGCTGCTGCTGCATGTGCCACACAAGCCCAGGATGTATGACCGTGACTTCCCTGTGCTTAGATTCTGGCTGATGATTGGATCTCCAGTGGGGTCAGTTGATTGAGTTATATCTGTCCGATGCGTACTATAAGCACTGGCCGGACATCCAGCGCCTCGCTCATAGCAATGGCAAGGAGTCTTTTGAGAAGCTCAAAAAATACGCTCTAGAAGGGTAGGTTGAACGTGGATGCCGCGGATTCTCTGACGCGGCCTCGGCTGATGCTCGCAGATTCCGCTTGTCTACGCCAGCGTTTGGAGTTCTTCGAAACGCTGCCGCGGACACTACTATCGACGACAGTGGGAAGTCGATCCCAGTGCACAAAGGTGACACCATATTTGCAGACTTCGTTACCGCTGGACGTGATGCTTCGAAATTCCCCGACCCGGAATCCATCCGACTCGATCGCCCGGATGAGCTGTATATCCACCACGGGTGGGGACCACACGCATGTCTCGGTCGTGCAATCGTCACGGTGGCTGGAGCCGCCATGCTGCGAGTCTTTGGTGGGCTCACCAACCTCCGGCGCAGCCCTGGTCCCTCGGGAGAAATGAAGAGCACGCTAGTAAACAACGCGTTCAAGGTATACCTCCCCGAGGATGGAAGCGAATGGACGCAATTTCCTTACAGTACGTATTCCCAATTCCGTATCACCGTCGCCGATGGAGCTGACGGAACGTATCTAGATAAGAAGGTACTGTTCGATCGCCTGGAGACCAGGGTCCTTAGTTTAGGCCCATCATAATTGGATCGCGTAGTGGTCGAGCCTGGCAGGGCTTGAACGTGGGTAGACAGTCAGAAGCTTAATGGCCGGTTTTGATTCACTCGAAAAATTGCTGTTCGGTGTGTGCTTTTTGGTCCGTGTTCAGATTGGCATATAGCTTAGCCGGTATGGAAAATAAACGTTCTACGGAGTATGTCTTTGACCGTGATCGCCTGCATGTAATCTGGACGGATCATCGGGATCAATGCCGAATCGGGACGCGGGCGAGATCGACGGCTGGACCGCGGATGGAGAACGTTCCGGCCTCCGAAGCGATGCCTGAGCGCCCCGGGCAGTCAAGGATGTTTAACTGGTTTGTTCCCCTGCCTTCTCTCCTCATCTCGCTTCCAGCCTGGGTCTCCACTTTGAACGATACCCCCTTCTTTGGAAACAACCATCGATCCACATCCCTTGTGGCTAGCGAGTCATGAGCGCCGAATCCGCGACTGAACCGGGCGCTCACCCGTCGCCCATCGAGAACTCCGAACTCCCATCAAGAGAAACCATTCATACGATCCATCACCGTACAGTCCTCGACAAAGATGGCCAGGCGCATCAACTCGGCAGCCTGTATTCGGGCTCCGGGGTGGCAAAACGCGTATTAGTCATTTTCGTCCGCCATTTCTTCTGTGGTGTGGGTCACATACCTTCTGCCATCTTACCATGGCACAGTTTCTAACTCATTATTGGAACAGAGTTGCCAAGAGTTTCTTCGCACCCTATCAAATTCCATCACCCCAGAGGCCCTCCTGCCACACCAGACATCGATCGCTGTCATTGGCTGTGGCGACCCGGGGTTGATCGAGGTCTATGGGCGGGAAACTGGCTGCCGATTCCCCATCTATACGGATCCAACCCGGCAGCTATACCATGATCTAGGCCTGGTCTCCACCTGGGACCTGGGTCCTCAGCCAGATTATATCAAGAAGAGCATGCCGCGCATAGTCATCGAATCTATCGTCCAGGCATTGAAGCATGTCCCGTCTGGCTTGGCTCATAAGGGCGGAGATAGCAAACAGATTGGAGGTGAGTTCCTATTTGAACCCGTCGAGGCAGGCTCGGCCGAAGGGGAGGGCGCGGAGAAACAGGTGACATGGTTTCATCGCATGACAACAACCCGCGACCACACTGAGGTTCCAGAGCTGAAGAAGGTACTGGGGATTGGCACGCAGAGATGAATCCACAGCACCTTGGGCAGCGATAGATGATCTTATCACGCCGAGGTTTGTATGCCGCCGGAGTCATTGTTCCAAGGGTTCCAGAGTGGGAATTCATCTGTTTAGCCTGACCAAGTTGAGGAACGCTGCACGTCGTGATTTATTAAACCAGTGTTCTCCATTGCAAATGGAGGGGCGTCAGTCCAGTTTGGGAGAATGGAATGAGGGAGATTAAAAGGGGAATCAAAAGAATGAGTAGTCAGAAAACAGTCACACGTGGAGAAGACATATATTCCTCTCGGGCAATAACAGAAACTCGATCATCGTCACGAAATATAAATTGGATTCGTTTCTAACGCAAGTAACTTCGTATACATCAAATCATGCCATCTCTATCTGTTCATCCTTGCTCTCGTTCTTTTTCACCCCGCTCATGTCTTCGTCATGCATAATAACATAATCTTTCCACTCTCCGACCGGCACACGGTCCTGGAAGAGCCGCTCAATATCCGCATTGCTACGATGGGCCGTCTCGCCCACGCAGAACCACGAGTATGCCAGGAGAAAGAGGGTGGTGCCGGCGTAAACAAAGCCGATCATCGGGCCGAGATTTCCCGTGTAATACATGTACGGGCTGGTGAACACCATGAGCCACACGGTGATGAAGAAGACGCCGATGGCGCAGGAGGTGATCTTGTTGCGGTTGCGACCGACCGACATCTCCGACGCAATTGAGTAGGATAGGGTGCCGATGGAGAAGTTATAGCAGACGATGTTGACGTAGGCGAGGACGACGATCGCAATGCCGACCCCCTCGGTAAACTTTCCCTCGGCATCCCGAGTGGTCCCCAGTCCGCCGACGGCCACCAGCGAGGCCAGGATGCCCGAACTGCACACCAGCAGGTTCTTCCGGCGGCTCACCTTGTTGCCCAGAACGACAGCGACAGCGACAGCGACAATCTGGAGCACGTAGATGATGGTGTTGATGGTGAAGGGTTCGGCGACCCCGATGGACTGGGCGAAGACCACCCCGTAGGTGTACCAAAACTGAATTCCGTTGATTTGCTGCACGAACATGGCCCCGCAGGCGTAAAAGAGTTTCCGACGCTCGACGGGATCCGTGATGAGAGACATCCAGGTGGCGTCCTTGGCGAGCTCGCGCTCCATCTGCACCTGGTCGTCAATTACCTGCAGGTCCGCTTGCGGGTCGTAATCGGGCGCGCTGCGGTTGATCCGCCGCAGGGCTTTGGTCGCTTGCTCCCTCTTCCCCTTGTACATATACCACACCGGGCTCTCGGGGGTAAAAGGCAGACACAAGAGCATGATTCCCGGGAGAACCACCAACAATGACATCGGGATCCGGTAGGAGTTGGGGCTCTGAATCCCCTCCGTTCCCTGGTTGACGCAGGCTCCGACCAGCTGGGAGATGGACTGCATAAATTGGAAACACATGAGCGCCGGACCACGGATCGCGGACGGTGCTACTTCGCCGATATACATCAGACAGGTGGCGGTGAATTGCCCGATTCCCAGCCCGATCAAGACTCGACTGACATAGAACACAGGATCCGAGCCAAAAGAACACACTTGCACAATGGCGCCGACAATGATGCAGACCGACGCGGACAGGAACACCACCCGTCGACCCAGGTAGTCGTTAATCGGAGCGGCGGCGATAGCGCCGACAAACTCCCCCACGTAGATGATACTCGCCGACACGGAGAGGAAGGTGGTGGACAGCGAGTACGAGCCATCCGACGCTTTCACCCCGTAATCGCGGGCAAAATATTCCATTCCCTGAATCCCCGTATAGTAAATGGTGTCATATCCGTAGCAGAGGGCGCCGATTGCGGCCACCAGGCAGTAGACCACCGCCCATCGGTTGGATTTCCAGTCGATACTCAGCCCCAGGCCCGCCATGGTGTGTTGTTGAATTCGGATGTCGCTAAATTACCGTGCAAATGCAGAGTATCTCGATGTATGGAGAGCCAGGGAGTACCACAGAACGACAAGCTGAAAGGACAAGCACAGCAATCGGGATCCGGGGGGAGGTGAGGCCTTTTTAGATCGGCCCCGTCCAACAAGGATATAAAACAAAGAAAGAACAGAAAATGATCTTTTGCCGCATTCCAAACCTAAGAATGCGGAAACAAACGCAACACCAGGGTCTACTAACTGCCTTTAGATGGTGGCCCGACTATCACTGCTGGTAATGGCCAATTGGAAATACATGCCCCAGTTCTCCTTCCCCACCGTCTGTTCTCCCCGCAGGTTAGCATCTCCAGATTTTTCACACCCCGGGGGGGTACCCCTCTCTCCTCCACGACCGCAGGCGCCTCAAGACATGGATTTGACCACTGGTGGACCTAGTAGACAGAGTGCCCTGGGCTCACCGGGAATCCGGATTTGAAACAGGAACCTTCGCCAACCGTCCATGCATGATGATTGCCCCTCACGTTGTAACCGGCAAATGACCCTGCAATGGCATCCCACGTTAGGCGGGGAAGATCAGTCCCTGTTCGGTAATCGGGCCGCCGCCAAGCAAGCCGACACGGGATTTCTGCGCCATTTACACGAGGTTTTTCCATCGGCTTGCTCTGCTCCATGCCGAGTTTGTCCGGTAAACTTTCGGACGGAGGCCGAGAATGCACAATGGGGTATTTGCTGACATCTTTCAGCTTTCTTGACATGAATCTCATCCGTACACGAGCCGGGTGGTATGAGAGTTCGCCATTGAAAAAGTAGACATACGTTATTACTTCGGGACAGGATATGGGCATATATGGCTATGGCATTTGCCTCATTGAACGCAAAACATCAGGGATGTCCGAGAAGTGAGTGTATTAGGAAGCACAGGAACTGTTCATTGCATGAAATTGGTAGCGTTAGTGAGCAAGGCCAGAATTAGGAAGGTTTGCAATGACATCATAGAGGGAGGCGGGGGAAGATGCAGAGATCGAAATTATAAAAATAAACTGTTGTGATCAGCCAAAGGAGCAAACCCTACCTAGCCTGCGATATCAACTACCTTTAACACAATCATAGACACTGAAAGATGATATAATTCATACAAGAACTAGGAAAACTCTAGTTAGCTCCTGTATCTAGTTCCACCCCACCTGCAAATATATATTTGTGTGGATTGGTGTTGTCCAAATTACATCACAAACAGCGGAGATGCTCTCGGGCTCAACCGATAACACGACAACAAAGTTACCATGTTGCCCGCTTATCAAGTTACAAATTTCATCAAAGTCCATTATTAATCTAAGGATATTTACACACGTTCCCGACCCATGACATCCAGCAAGAAAAACCAACAGACACACGTCTACAACCACGTTCCAAGGTTGACTAAGTGCACGTCAGCAAGGGAACAGAAAGCAAAATTCGGGAAAAGAAAGGAACATACCATGGACAGCCTTGACCTGCGTGTACGCTGAAAGGGCGTACTCGCCTAATTCGCGTCCGACACCACTCTGTTTGTAACCTCCAAATGGAATCGCATAGTGCGAGTCCTGCGAGCTGTTGATCTAGAGGGGGATGAAGGTTAGTAGATGCTCTTACGCATCTTCCAAGGGATGCACTCACCCAAACCATGCCAGCCTCGATGGCCGCGGCGACCTTGTGCGCCTTGGTGATATTTTCGGTGAATACTGCGGCACCAAGGCCATATTCGGTATCGTTCGCCTTCTTGATCGCGTCTTCCTGGGAGCTGAACGACTCAATGACCACAAATGGACCGAACACCTCCTCGCGCACGACCTTCATGTCACGGTTGGTGTCCTTGAAGATCGTCGGTTGCACAAAGTAGCCCTTGGCGTCGCTCTGCGATGTCTCACCCCCAAGGACCAGCTTCGCGCCCTCGGACTTGGCCGCCTCGATGTACCGTAAGATGCGATCCCGTTGGATCTGAGACACCTGTGGGCCGTGGTTGACCTTGGGGTCGAATTGGCTGCCGACGACACTGTTCTCAACGGTATATTTCTTGAATTGCTCGACAAAGGTCTCATAGATACTATCCTGGACGTAGATGCGAGAGGTCGAGGTGCAAATTTGACCCATGTTGCCTGATGCCAGAGTCAGTGTCATTTCCCGATCGACGTGCCAGCAGAACACTTACTCATAATACCGACGTGCGACCATTTGACAGCCTGGTCGAGGTTCGCATCGTCAAAAACGAGCAGGGGGCTCTTGCCGCCCGTCTCAAGTGTGATCGCCTTGAGATTCACGGCAGCCGCCTTCATGATGGCTTTACCGGTGAGTGTGCTGCCAGTGAAGGCAATCTTATCCACACCCACGTGGCTCGCCAGGGTGGCGCCAGCCACCCCACCAGCACCGTTGAGAATGTTCACCACTCCCTTGGGGAAACCCGCCTCCTTGATAAGTGTCGCCAGATAGAGGACGGACAGAGGGGTCTGCTCGGCAGCTTTTAGGACAACAGTGTTTCCGCACGCCAGGGCCGGACCCAGCTTCCACGCTGCCATCTACCAATAGATCAGACATGTCTCCTACTTTGTATGTAGGGGACGAGCTACTCACCATCGCGGGATAGTTCCAGGGAATGATTTGTCCACACACGCCGATCGGCTCATGTCTGGTATAGGCGAGCTTCGCTTCCGAGGTGTCAATTGTCCTGCCCTGGATCTTGTCGGCCCACCCGCCATAGTATCGGAAGACGGAGATGACCTCGGCGACATCCTCGTTTAAGGCCGAGTCATAAGGCTTGCCGTTATCCCATGCGTCAATGGTTGCTAACGTCTCCGCATGTTTCTCGCACAGGTCAGCCAACCGGAGGAGTAGCAGACCCCGCTCCGAGGTGCCTAGGGACCGCCATTCAGGGTTTTGGAATGCCTCGCGAGCCGCGGCGACTGCACGGTCCACATCCTCCGATCCTGCAGAGGCTACCGACGCGATGACTGATTCGTCGTATGGGTTCACCGTTGCGATGGTTTCTCCGGAGCACGCAGGGACGAACTCATTGTTGATGAAGAGTCCTGAATTGGAAGTCAGTCAGTAGGAGGGAACGATTGTTCGCTAATCCACGAGGAACACACCTGTCGGTTGGGTGTAGCTCACTCCATTAGGAGCGGTCAATTGGACTGGTGATGCCATTTTAGAGAGTGAAGGGAATGAGAAGTTGATGCTGCAGAGTTGTTCCCCGTTTCAGTCGGATGGTCTACGGTATGGATTTATATGTTATCGACATCTCACTAGCGACCACTTGACATCAATTGCCCTTTGATGAGGCATTCTGGAGTCGATGTCGAACATTGTATATTTCGAGTGATGTTTGAGACATGGCCTATCGACTTGCCTAATCGGGAGAGATGTGGCCATAGTTGTTGGCGCACTAAGAAGAAGGCTATTACCACTAGGCCGTAAAATTTATCATGAGACTCACTGCTTTGTACAGAACCCTATCTTCGGCACTACCACCATCACCCCTCTCTCCAACAGTGAATCCTTTCTAAGATACCGAATCCCCGCATGGGTGGGTCGTGCGGATCCCTGCTCAGCACGCACGCCAATGGTCGCCTGAGGCGGGGTAAAAACAACCGAGGGATTCACTCTAATGAATTCCACTTCCTCTCGTGAAGGAAATCTTGATCCGAAATCCGAAACTGTGGGGAAACACTGGAACCCAGACGTTGGGAGGTCCGGACATCGGAGGACAACTAAAGCGCTTATCGTAGTCGCTATGTGGGGTTCCAGGACATCTCAACCATGGTTGATCAAACATATCTCACCCTCTGATTTATATTACACAACAGCATTGATAATAGGCACCAGGATCAGTGGTAGAGCTTGATGTGAGGGTGCTACAGTATCGCCGTGATCTTTCATCATGGGGCTAGTTCATAGATTTCTTCTCATTTCGCGAAATAAATACATTGGTAGAAAACATCAGTCGTGTAGTCTGGCCACATCCAGGATTGACTGGATCACCATCCATCAATTCGGCAGTGCCGCCTCTACTTCGATCTCAATCAACATCCCCTCAATCCCGAGCTTGCCTATCTCCACACATGTCCAGATGGGGCGGTGGTTGGGAATGACTCGCTTGAAGTTGGCCGTGACCACGTCGAAGGTCTGCTCGACGTTGATGTGATAGCTGCGCACGGCGTAGACGTTCTGCCACGAAAGCCGACTGTCAACGGACTGCAGCGCCTTCTCGACATTCTCGAAAGCGATGGCGACTTGCTTTTCGACGTCCGGGGTGATGGAACCGTTCGCATCCCAGCCTCCTTGTCCAGAGGTCTTGACGGTATTGCCCACTCGCACGGCTTGGGAATAGTGGAAGCTTTCGGAGTTGGCTTCGGTGCCAGGGTAGTTAAAGAACTGAGGGGTCGACATGATGGAATGAGGTCTCGTATAGAGTCTGGATACGGTGCTGGACAAGGTTATACTATCCTGTGGGAGAGAAGGATAATGTGAGGATGTAAGAAAAAGATCAAGGAAGATGGCTTTGCGTTCCCTGGATGGACAAGCACTGTCCCGGTTAATATACCCCGCTTGCCTTGATCACACACGACAGTTCACCCCGGTCATGGACCAAGGGTGAGATGAGACTATGCGCCTCGGTGCTGTGCGTGATGCCTGTTTCTGCAGCTGTGGATGGCCATGGTCCAGCTACTTTCCTGAAACGACCTAGATCATGTATTAGCGTGCCATTCATGCGGCAAATCTTCACATTACCCCAGAGCCGAGATACGACCTTACCGAATATCTGATTAGCTCGGTAGACGAGACGAGGATTCGTCTGACCCCCTTGTCATAGATCATCCTGTGGCCGAAATACTTTCCAAGTTAGGGTTAGACCGAGATTCCTGTGACAGTTGATCCCCGAGATAGCCAGGATTCGAGGAACCATGATAAGAGATCAAAGATTAGAGCGGTGTATACAAAGGATTGTCGGGAACGTATGACACGTCTCGGCCCATCGTGATGCAAAAGGGTTGTGCTACTACCCTCATCTTTTTGAATTTGAACAGGTCTATGACAGGGCAAAGCACAATTTGACGACTTGAGCCCACCCAACTCTCCAAGAATGACAGGAACGGAAGAAAAGTCCACCACGGGCTCCTTGAGCAAGGTCGAAACGCAGAATGTTGGCACGGTGCAAGATGAGACACTTCACAGCTTGGGGTACGTGCCACAATTACAACGGACGCGCAGCCTGTCGACCATTCTCTTCATGTCGCTGTCGATTGCTTCCATTCCATACGGCATCGGGAGCTCGTTGATGAGCACTATATACGGCGGCGGACAACTGTCTCTGTTCGTGGGTCTGATCGTCGTCCTTGTCCTGGATGCCTGCATTGCGCTGTCCTTGGCCGAGTTGGCTTCGCGATACCCGACCTCCTCCGGCGTCTACTACTATTCTTACCAGCTGGCGCAGTCCAGTCGCGCTCGAACCCTCCTCTCTTTTATAACCGGCTGGATTTGGCTGATCGGAAACTGGACCATCACCCTGTCTGTCAACTTCGGACTCGCATCCATGATTGCCGCCACAGTCGCCATATATTGGCCCGACTGGCAAGCCTCGGACTGGCAGCTCCTGCTCGTCTTCTACGCCCTGTGCCTGTTGACGTTCACCATCTGTGCAGTCGGCGACAAGATGCTGCCGCTCATCGACACCGTCGCCGCTGCCGCCAGCCTGATCACCTGCGTCGTCGTACTGCTGACGCTATCCATCACGGCCAAGTCGGGCCGCCACTCAGCAGCCGATGCCCTGGGCTCGTTCGATCCCAGTCTCTCAGGGTGGGGAAATTTTGCCTTCTTCGTCGGCTTGCTGCCTCCGGCATATACCTTCTCGGCTATCGGCATGGTCACGTCAATGGCGGAAGAATGCACCGACCCGGAGATCCAAATGGCTCAAGGCATCAGCTTGGTGACGGTCGTCGGTGGTGTGGCCGCCCTCATCTTCGTGCTGCCAATCTGCTTTACCCTTCCCCCCCTGTTGGACGTCACGAACGCCCCCTATGGACAGGCACTACCGTATATCTTCCTCAAGGTGACGGATTCCCAAGCGGGCGCCCTCATCCTCATGATCATGGTCCTGTTTGTCTCAATCTTTTGCTCGATTAGCATCACAACCACTGCGTCCCGGTGCACGTGGGCTTTCTCCCGAGACAACGCCATCCCGTTTTCGAAGATCTGGTCCAAGACGATCAACGACAGCCCCATCCCCGCACTCTGTCTCGTCACGGCGATAGAAATGCTGCTGGGGCTGATCAATCTCGGCAGCAGTAGTGCGTTCACAGCCTTTGCCTCGGTCGGCGTGATCGGTCTGGCGGTGGCATACTGCATCCCCATCGCAATCAGCCTACTCAACGGGCGGAAGGAGGTCATGAAGGCCCGGTGGAATACCGGCTGGCTGCTTGGCATGGTTTTGAACACCATCGCCGTGTTCTGGATTCTGTTCCAGCTCGTGCTGTTTAGTATGCCCACCGTGCTGCCAGTGACCCAGGTGTCGATGAATTACGCTTCGGTGGTGTTTGTTGGGTGTCTGACGCTCTGTCTGATTTGGTATGCCGTGTATGGGAAGAATAGTAAGGCTATCCGATGACCTAGAACGTTTGATTAATGAGCATGCTAACGGCTGTTGTAGAATTCAAGGGACCCCCGGAAATTACCCATTTCGAGTGATATATGCTGGGTCACGTTGCGTCGGCTTCCTGGAGGAGCAGACATAGAGTTATACTTGAGCTAATTCATTATGATGTTTGAATTCCTTGGTTCTCGTAGCGCGAAAGATAACGGGGTTGAGTCAAGGAGAAAGCAAGTGGTGTGAAGTGTGAAAATTGATGAGTCGGTGTCATGTAAGCTGTTTGTATGAAGGTAGTCGAGTGGTATATGATTGAACTAATGGAAGCAACGGAGCGTAGACAATCAACAGAACCAAAAAGGGTTGGAGATGCGGCGTTTCCAGTGATTGGCATCATTGTTAAAGCCTAACATATGTGAAGGAACAATTGTAATTACCGCTGTTGTACTTGATATGTGCCGCACCAGTACAAGGACGACATCCAGAGGCTTACGTCGGTGATACCCTCAGGGGTGCTCATGGCAGTCCCCCGGGAGAAATCAACCTTAGTTCCATCAGTACACATGAGCAACATGAAATTTAACACGTCGCCCTGTTTGGATATCTTGACGATGTTAACAGGGGCATGAAGAGGTCGGCCGGCAGTTAAAGCTAAAATATATTGATGGCTCGAGGACACCCGTGGAACAAGATATTGATCTGTGGGGGCCACCTTTTGAAGTAAAATATGATATCATCATTCATAGAATCATAACAGTTACATACATAATGGCAAATACAATCAAAGCACAAGCACATCCTGACCAAGGCTGGTGAACATGTCGGACCAATGACCGTCATGGGCCGGGGAAGCCCAGAGGTCTTCCAGGGCGGCGCGAATCGAAAGCAGCGAATTGAAGCGCAGAGTCCCATAGATGGTATCTAGCTTGGTAAGTACAAATCTCTGCTGTTCCACACCAAAGGCATGGGCGCCGCTGACATATAAGGGGAAGATGACACAGTTGTGGGCCTTGCAGCTGGTGCTGATGCCCATTATGGATGTCAGGCAGTGTTGGACATGCTGCTGGACGAGACAGTGGCGCGCGGGCAGGCCGCAAATGGCGCGGTAGAGATAGATAAGAGCGGCGTGTTGGAAGGCTCTCGTGAAGGCCATGGGTTGCATCGTCTGGTCGGCGTCCGACTCCGGGACGACGTAGGGATCTGGCATGCGGAGGTGATCAAGAGCGAGGATGAGGGAAGTCGGTTGGAGATGGGATTCGAACTCCCGAATCTTTTCCATGGATGGCTCCATGCGGTCCATCTGAACCGACTGTCGGTAGAAGGCCATTTCGGACATGACTCCGAACACGGTAGCCAGAGTGGTCTCTCCGTACCGCTGCTTCTCCCACCAGACGGTACCCGTTTCAATGCGATTCCAGATGTCGGCAGGGACGCAAGGAGCGCGATCATCTAGTAGTGACCTGGTCAGGTCCGTGGACGCAAATTCGGACACCAGCATGTTGGTATCCTTTTGGCCTTTGCCGATGAGCGAGGAAAATCCGCCGAGGTGCTCCACAATCGCCTGTACGCCTGACTGATGACTTGTGGTGGATGCAGACTGCCGGGTGCAGTCGATGAAGCCGTCTAGGAAATACAAGAGAAGCACGGCGACGAGAAGGCGTGAGAGAGACTCAGTGTTGGAGGCGCTCTGTAGGAGCTGTTTGCGAACAGAGGCTAGGCAGCTGAGTCGTTTATCCTCCGCCGGGGTCCGGTCCTTTAATAGCTTATCGTGCAATGCGCGATGAGCATCGGCCAGTTCGCACATCACCAACAGCACCGGCTGCGACTCCATCGCCAACGAGATTGGTGGCGGGCACGGTCGAGCGGCTGTAGTGAACAAGGGCCAAAGTGCCGCTTGAAAGTACTCCAACGCCCGGAGATCCCCCTTGGCGAGAGATGTATCGGGCGGGAGACTGCCCAAGAGGCCGACCGTGGGCGACTGGTACGTGACGGGAGCCCCCCTGGTCGGGCGTGCATTCCAACGCACCAGGATCTTGTCATAGGAGCACTTGGAGCCGGCTAGAGTACACCGTCGGCATCGCGGCTGCACCAGGTCGCATTTGACCCGGCGCTGTTTGCATGGCCAGCAGGAACCCGGTACTGTCCGCTCTCGCTTCGGGGGCATAGTGATGTCGGTGGAGGGGTGTGTGTCAGGGTCAAGAAATCAATGATAACTTCCAATAATTCCCACGGGGAAATATGATAAGGTCACCGTTGGCAGAGGGGTGGCCCACAGGGAGGCATCAGGCTTGACTCCAAGTTTCCACACTTAGCAACCATGGACTGGAACAAGATACCGTATCTCTTCAAGCGGAGAAGCAAGTGATAAGCAGAGCCCAAGTTCTACCAATCCTCATTCGGAAGGTCGCGTGAGACGCGGGTGCCAGAGAAAGAACGACTAGTCGAAGAAGGAGTTAGCGTGCCAATCTAGGTATCCAACTAAGACTAGTTGGGATAGCGTCATTTGGTGGACGGGTGGGGCGTGTTATCAGTGCAGGCCACGATGCCGGGGCTGGATCCATCGCTATGCAGGGCATTCGACCTTCTGGGTCAGGTTAGCGCTTCGTCGGTGACCAAAAAACCTACCCAAATGGGCATGTCCAGGGAGTGTGGGGTCTGGGGACAGATTGGAGCGAATGTCCCATTCATGTTGTCTTACAATATGTGTGCTATCCGGATGGTGCGATAGCATCCTACTTAAACCCGTGGATTGCGGTCGTTTGGCAATGTCGGTTACTTTGCCTTTTACCAGCATGACCTTATCATAATGTCGACTGCTCTGCCATACATCAACTCTGTCACCTCCGTTTCCGTCACGCCAGCCCAAGCAATTCCGTTGCTGGGGTTGGTGACCTCGGTGCTCGCGTGGTTGCTGCTCAAGTGGCACAGGTATGGAAATCATGCATCCAAAAGCCCGAAGCGGGCATCGCAGAAACCTGCGGAGACGAAACCATTTGTGACTCCCCTGCCCGCGGCATTGAACGATTTTGACCCCCGGTCCAAAGACCCGAAGCTGTATCGGCCGTTCCGCCATGGCAAGAACTTCGTCACGATGGGAATCCGAAAGCTCGATTGGAACAATTGGATCGAGATGGACTCCTACTTTTTACGCTACCACGATATGAAGGCGTCGGAGTTGAAGAAGGACATCAATGCCCACGTGAAATACGTCGACAATGCGGTCACCAGAGACGCCTGCTTCGAGGTATACGAGGAGCTGGTTCGCTATCTCACGCACCGGTACCCCGGGGTCTTCCAGCTCAAGGATAAAACCCTTCATAACACGCTCACGGACGAGCGATTTCAGTATCCGGCCAGTACGTTTTATTTCTCTGCTGAAGTAGCATAAACCGAGGCAATCTGACTCTTCACAGGCTCTCCAACCGAAGCCATGGCGACGGCGGCTCTGCTGGTTCAGGATGATCTGGTGATCATGGTGGAAAATGATGGTATGTACATACATGCACCGCGAATCTGTGCCTCCAGCCAACCATGCCTTCAGATGAGCAATACCATCTCGACGCCGCAGCAGTCTGTCTCCCTGGATTTTGGCGTCTCAAGGAGAAGTTCCGCATGTCGCTCGATACCCTTCACTTTGAAGCGGGAGTGCCGCATTATGCCGCAAAGCTGCAAAAGTCTATGAACCGGTTCTTCAAGGCGTTGACGCCAGACAAGCCCGTGGAGCGTAATAATGTGAGTCATCATAAGGGTCGAGTCCCGTACCAAGAACCCTCTAACCAATGCGACAGTTCTTTATCCAACTGGATGACGGCCTGCACTGGTCCCACCGCATGGGCGATCAAGGGGGAAATGAAGTTGCATGTTCGTACCCTCCCCACACATTCCTGGCGTGAGCATCTGCTAACGGCGGACGTTTTGACAGCCTGGGCCACGGCAAATAGCAAAGGCTTGACAGTGGACGAGATCCACTTCCGCTCCGAACGACAAACTGTCCGTCGTCTGCCTCGATCAGGAGCGATTCTGTTCACCATCCGCACCTACTTCGAACCGGTGACGGCCATTGCCAAAGAAGCGCATGTTCCCGGAAGACTGGCCGAGGCCATTCGTGCCTGGGATGAGACGGTCTCCACGTATAAGGGGAAATCCCATTGGGATCAGATCCTTCTGCCCTACCTCGACGAGCAAGACCGCCTGCAGAGAGACTCCGGAATTCTGGAGCAACCGGAAGGGGAGTTTCCTTACTGATACGTATAGATGTGACATGAGACACGGGAGGAGTGCCGGGACGGGTGGCGTACGATGACCGCAGAGAATTGTTTCCTGACTTTTTATTCAAGTATTAAGTGTATTAATGCGACGCAATAACGACCCTTAAGTCAATAGATCGATGGATGTTTAAAAACTGAGTCTATAACTCTTGTCTCCTCAACTAAGACAGAAATAGGAGTCTGGTTCCAACAAGGGCATAATAAATTTTCTTCCTCGGCTTTTCGCATGCCGTAATTCCTAAACGGTCTAGGATAATTAATAAAGAGAAACTATTGTTAATCCTTGCCCGAGGCCGTCAGGGTACGATTGAAACAGTGATTATGTAGACAACCAAGTACCCTTGGGTAAATACATATACAACCACAAAATTGCCATCCCCTGAACTGGAAGAAATCAAAAGACAAAACTTGGACTTGCCACCTTTTAACTGTTTACCGCTAGTTAGGCAGGGTTAAGGAAGACCTTGTTTTCTGGCGCAAACAAGAAACTGGCAATCTCCAGTTCAATAGACTCCCAAATAGTGGTCCTTGGGTTGGCATGCATCCTATAAATGGACGGTGATCGACCCGGTAAATCAAAGGCCCGGACCCCACCCGTCTCCAGTCTTCCCGTCAAATCAGCGCCCTGGACACTGCCAACTCACATCTTCGTCATATCGCCAATACCAGGGTGTTGTAGATGGATATCGAAACCTGGCTTGAGGAGCTGTCAGATATATCTTCGTCATGTCCCGAAGGAGATCTCTCCAATGACCCCACCAGTCTGGCAGCTCCTGCAGGTAAAAACAAACGAAGGTTGTCCATGTCGCTGTGACGCCAACCCAGCCCCTCCAAACGGCGGCGTACTGATGATGATGGCGCCGGACAAGGGGTGATATCTCTTTCATCAGAAATCTCACTTTCTGACCGCACAAAGCTAAGGTCCAATGCATCAACTTCATCTCGTCAGGGTAGCCCGACGCGCGATATCTTTAACTAACTTCGACTTGCGGATCCCCCGATTTATTGTGAGCCTCAGGCAACAGGATCAATACCCGACACTGTGTTGTCACTGCGGAAAAGGCTCACCGATGGATTTGGACAACATGTCGTCCCAAGAAGGCTTGAGGTGCTGGTACTCTTGATATTTCCTTGTGACTTCTCGCTGATCAAGGCGTAGTCTCGAATACGGGCATCTGATCCAGCCGGTGCGGAAGAAATACCAGAAACGGCGTTCTTTGATTCCGGTGATATATCAGAAACTATGCTTGATTCAATTTGGGCTGAAATTGAAGAAATACGCCTTGAGGCTAGGAACTGTGACATGTATGGCAAGGACGAGAATGCCTGGTGCTTGGATGTAGTTCAACCGGTTTTGAACTGCTCACTCAACGGATCTCGGAAGCTACAGCTAACCAGTGTGTAAGAATATATCTGTGTGCTCCTGAACGAACGGACACTTACTATCGAAACTACTAGGCAATCACAGCTGATCGATGGGGAACTGCTTCCTACCATGAAGAGCAGCCTCATGCGCGTAAGCAAGAAGACGGACTCCGCGTACTTATTTTCCTGCCGGGATGTGGAGGTCTCCAACCTTTATCAACACATCAGTCTTGGCGGCAATGGCCACCAAATTGGCCATACCACTGATGCTTTCAATAAGCGAACAATACTTTTTTCGGGAATTGAAGTGAAGCCCGACGATGGTGGAAAGCAAGAAGCACTTGCCCAGCTTTCTATCTGGTTGAACGCAAACCTGGAAAAGATGCGACGCTTGAAGGTATTAGCCGAGGGTAGCCAACCGGTTCCTATGAATGTACGTCCCACGGTGGGGCTTACTGTAATCGGTCATGACTGGTACACATATATCGCGTATCGCTTAAAAAATGAGACGGTAAGTGTGGCACCTTTACAGAGTCATGTCAATGAACTAATATGGCATTGCAGCACATTGTCGGCCCACTAAGTACATTGCTGGCAGAACTAGGTCTATACTTGGTATATTAAAGCTACAGGATTTGGCGAGAGGGTGAAGCAATATGCATTAGATGTATATTGGCCTTGGGTACGTGTCGAGATTTTGCAACCACTGGCTGGGTCGACTCGATGAGAAGTCGTCCATAGTTTCGTATAGAACAGGGGAGACGGTGGTGATCCTAGACCTAGTCAAGGGCCTGCTGGCCCCTGTGAAAAAATTGGCTCTTGCTGCCCTATGCCTCCTAGGACCTAGTCGGCTGGCCTGCACATCCGATGACACACCTACTTCTTACCGACGGCCGCTGCCAGCCGTGATCTGCGATCACTTGTCAGCCACAGGCCAATATTTAGGAAATAGAAAAAAGAACCTTATGGCATTTGCTGACGTCCTTTCTTTTCGCCTTTTGAATACATATAAGATAACTGGGAATTTGTATTGTGGGGTATAGGGGTATATCAGTCGGGTCAAGCCCTTTGCCAAGTGATGTTCAGCGTTTTGGTATAGCGGTCATCAATATTCATGAATTCTGTTCTATGCACTCCGGAACTTAATGCTTTATGTGTATACGGATATCCCCCTCGATAGTAAACCCCTCAGGTAGTGTAAGGAGTAAGGAAGGATAAGGATTCAGATAGAGGGTATCAGTACTTGACGAAACCATAACAGTTAACAACCACACCTGTTGATCTCACTAGCAAATTAAAAAAGACAACCTCTTCCAACGTTGAGATTCTCTGACCAAACATGAGTTTCGTCCCCCAATCCGAGACATGCATGTAAATCAATATGAGTAAGATAACCCAATACGTCAATAGTCTGTCACATACTTAGTTTACCTAGGGGGATAAAAATCTGTTTACCCCCGTGTTTCCCTAGGGGTCCACAATCTGCAATCTCAGACCTCGGGCACCTTCCCTAGGCAGGGTAAAAAGCAAGCCCCGCACTGGCTTAATATCATGTTCCTCAGTCTCGTGTAGAAGTAGTCGCGGGGAGCCCGGTCGAAACAAGTGAGCCATTGTGTGATATAGCTGGACATATGCAAGCCTGAACCAGGTCTATGTATTAGATATGATCCGCAAATCCATGGTGGGATCCTTACTGTACTCCAATACATGACCGAGACCCCTTGCCAAAAGGTACAAAACTCTGGAGCATCTGCTTCATGTGTTCTGAGTTGTCGACTGAGTCAATCCAACGCGATGGGTTGAATTCATCTGGATTTGGAAATATGTCTGGGTCCACGTGCATCCAGTAAGAAGACATGGAAACAGCGGTCTGTCATATAGAGCGTGAGTTTCCATCATTGGAAGTGGATTATTCTGAGCAGAGATATGAAAGTGATAGCACCTCAGTGGGCAAACGCAACAAGGGTGTGGGTGTATTTCTTGACTCGGGGAACTGAGATGATAACTTACACCCTTGGGGATAATCCATTCATTGAAATGTATATCCTGGTCGGGGGAGACCCGGGGGATACCTCCTAGGTTTCCTGTGCCCAATCTTTGTAACCATTTAACATCGATTCTCCAATAATCAAGGATATCGGGTCAGACAATACCTCAAGCCTTCTTTGAGACATGCGGACAGGTATGGGAGCTTCTCCAGCTCCACGTACTTGGGAACACAGCCTTGCTGTTTGTCAAATATGGGTTCCAACTCCTTCCTCAGCTTCTCTTGACTATCGTCTTGACGTAGAACAAAAAACAGGGTCATGGCTAGCGCATTCGTGAAATTGTGAACTGCTCCCTGTTGGATCAACTGCCTCGAGGTCAGAAATTATATTTCCCCATGATAGATCTTTGCCGAACCTGAGCAGTGCGAGTAAAAGATTCCCTACTCATAATCTGGGAAATATCATCATATAGATGGTCAATGAGTGTTGCGCTGGAGCGAGATTTAGCCATGTTTGATGGCCGCATTTTGCTCTTGAACATTTGTCTCCTTGCTTTCTATCCAGGGTTATTATGAGATAAGCGCTACCTATGTTGGATGGTCTCTCACATCATCCCATATTCTCCAATATGTCATCTTTTCAAGGAAGTGTCGTAGTATGGGCGCCGCAATAATCCTGTTTAATCAACACCAAGTGTTTTCATGGAGCGCCGTCAGGGCAAGACATACCTAGCAAGCCATGGTAACTGGGCTATTAGTGGGATAGTAGTCGTGCCCATTCTCAAAGTATTATACCTACAACATATGAGACGTGGCCTTGTGGCATGGAAGTAGAAAAACGAACCAATCTGAGTTGAAGTCGGGGTCTTCCAAATATTCCGTTGGTTCCTCATGAAATACCAAAGAAATAATATCTATTAAATCAGTGACCCAATTTATACTGCCTTGGGGATATTGCGCCCACCAGCAGACAGAGAACTCGAGGCGTTATGGAAATTAAGTGGTGTTTTTGTGTTTTTGAACTCGTTTAATCTTTGCATGAGCCTCTGTACCCGTGCGACAATTCATGGCTCCAGTCTCGTCATTGATGCCCTTGAAAAGAATGGATTTAACCTGGAGCGCACGGCTCGGTGTCGATCGTGAGCGGTAACAGGGAATGTTATATCTGTCTCTCGGTTAATAGTCAGGTCTCAACATACGGTTTTTGGACAGAGAATTGCCTTCAACGCCCGTGCCCAGGGTAAACCGAGGATAAGAATCGCTCTTCCTGACAGCCCCCGACACGTATAGTTGATTATGGAAGAGTGGATCCCGTATGTGTAGTTCAGTCGGAGTCATCCGAACGACAGGTCCTACATCCTGTGTTAGTGCTGGAGAGCGACAAAGACAAGCGACAATTACCATATTTCATATGCATCTTTTCAACCTCCAGGTAGTATTGACCACTATAGAACCAGTCATAGTAGAACTGGTAGAAAAACGTCAAGCGGGCTAGAAGAGGACCTGGGAACTGAGCAATAGGGCTCAAATACAGGCGATATGTAGCTATGGAGACGCCGTATAAGAGTGCAAGTAGAAGAACGAGTCCAAGAAATTGACAAAAATTAGGACAAGTCGTGATCTGAACCAAAGACATCATCAACAAAGCTGTTAGTTTCACATACACTTGGTAAATGGATGTTCAAGGGATAGCCAAACCATGTCTTGGAAGAACACGCGCGGACTTAAATAGACTTACAGTGATCAGGCCATTATGATATCGTACTTGAATGGACAAATGCAATTAGTTGATAGGTAAAAAGATTCGGGGATACCTTGTTGCAGCTGATAGATCTGCACTCTAACAGGGTACAGCAACACTCCATTGTGTATAGTAGTGTCATCACGGTGAAAGATCCTCTAGTTCCCATGTTGTGGATACCCAAAGCAGTGACTTTATAAACAGGGCTGCATAATTTGTCTGTAAGGATTCAATAGTATGGCTGTAAGAAGCAGGAAAATTACCCTTCTATTATGTGGGTATTATGCAAGTATCTTATCCCTCGCATAATACAAAATATTATCTCTTTAAGGGGTGATCACCCGCATTCACCCACTCCACTGCAGGCTCCACCTTGGAAACTCGAGTTGCAGATCAAGGCAACATTTAAACTGATACGCTGCGGATAAGCTATCAGGATTCTCATATTTGACCACTTGATCAAAAACACCAATTAGCGAATGGTCGGGTCTTGAAACCATTGATAACCAACATAAGCTTACTTTGAAATAGATGACGTGCCATTCCTGTGACCATATTATATCATACACTCGGGCCAGCTAGATTGAAACAACAGGACAAAGCCAGCCAGACCATAGAGAGATTACTGTGATTGGTTATACATAGGCTTGCTGCTTAGTAGCCAATAATATCTAGCACATCACTGAAGCTATTGACTCGTCTTCTTAGACAGCAAGACTGTCATCATTCCCGGGCTACTCGAGTGACCCAGGGTGGCCTGCGCTGACTTGGTGTTGAGCTTTTGAAACTTGTAGGCTTTCTTGACTCCTAATCTTTACATAACAGTTTGTATGCTAGGTACAAGTCTTCCATCAGAGCAGATCACTCATTGGCAACCAATGGGCCGCTATACCTTTCATATCTCCTACCATCCATGTTTGATGGATATTTCCAGGTAATCCTTTCAATCTGACTACATTCGTTCGAATGTTTACACAACTCACTGAGGTTCATGAAAGCTTGTGACATTGCGAGGACTAGTTGGGATAAACTGTTTTGGGGCTTGGGCGTGTTAATAGCGTAAGATGGGCGGCAGTGTTGGAATTTAAGACTGGACTAGAAGGTTCTCCATCTTTCCAAAGTTCCTAATTCCATGCTGATTAGTTACTCGGTGGCTGTCGCCTTGCTCAGTCTACATAATAAATATTGGCTTATAAGCATGGTTTTTGCGTCGCCCGGATGATTTTCTCGTTCAGGGAAAGCCCTGGCAACACCCAGAACTTTGCCACTGTCACGAAACCCCCGGCGTGACCTTTTGTTAGAACACGACATTTGCAGCCCTACAGAGCCACTACTATCGAGAAGCCATCCAACGCACCAACATGAGTTCCGGAGCCCGTCGCACTGTGTGTAACGGATGTCGTGGTCAGAAATTGCGTTGTGTACGACTTTCCCAGCCAAGCGGAGACCACCGTACATTCGAGCGTTGAAGGCCAGGGCCGACTGTACCAATCATCTCTCCCATCCCTAGCGCAAGCACGCGGCGACAAATGAACAATATCAACCAGCGGAAATGCAACAAAATACAGCCTCTATAATGCATCGAAACCAAAGGGCCAGATTCGCCGGCAAATGTGGATCTTCTGCTGCTGTGCTGACCATCGATACCACAGTCCCATGTTTGGACGCCGCCTCTGCTCCCCCATATCGTTCCATTTCCAAAAAATGAACAAAAAACATCACTGGGCCATGGATGTCGTCCTGACACAAAAAGCCGTGTGACTTTACCAATGGACATAGACTTGGTTACAGGCGGTTCTGATCCAGTTGCGGCCAGCGACCAGGATTTTGAAGTGGGCAACTTTGACTTGGACATGGTGCCAAATTCGGGTATATACGGGCAGAAACCAGGTCATCATCACACCACGAATATTCTGGTGGGAAATGGTCAGAGTTCAACCACTATCGCAGCAGTAACAACGCATGCAACAGTTGAAAGTGCACAGTCTGACCATCCGGAACATAACAAGCTTCATCCATCCATCAGAATCAAGGAAATCTGTATTCGTCGTTCGGCGAGACGCCAATGAAATGCGAGCAGAAAAGTTCTTCTTGTTATTAGCATGGACTGGTAATTGAAAGACCTGTTGCATCCCAGGTCTCAGAGAGGTATTGTCCAAGTGTCAAAGCTTACTCAGTCCTTTTTAAATAACTACTCTCTGCTACTTCTGGTTGGCACTTTTGCTCCCTCCGGCCCATGCCATCGTGTCCCTTTGTCAACCTTGAACCACGAAAATTGCTCGTATTCTACACCCGAGACAGCCCTGGAATTGGCAACATTTTATAGTCTCTAGGTTAACAACAGACAAACACCTCTCTATTGCTCTCTGTGTGCAACAGGCGGCTTAGAAAATTCGTCAACATCCTGCCATCCATTCAGGATCACCCCCCATCATCCCCTATCTGGAAATACAGCACCCCGTGGATACCTTCCGCCCTAGACAACTCAGCCATTTGCTGTACCCATCGTACTTCCTAGTCAGTTTCCAACCACAACCTGAGCAAATTGATGTCAAGCCCTTGATGTACTTGCCCTACAATCTGTAGTAGGGTATTCACATCAACAATATCACTTTCCTCTTGAAAATGAGCGCGGAAAATACCCTCCACAACACTCTTTGTTATATGATTCTCGCAGACGCTACTGCCATCGCAAGTTTGCTTTCGATCTTAAATCTCGCTCTATTGAATCAACTGGTGTGCTCGCAGGATATTGCGAATCCTCCTGCCGAAGCGAAATTGGATGCCTGAGAATCTATGGAGGGAGATCTGATAATGCAGGGTTTGGATCAACTAGATTTTGCTAGAGCCACTGGTTTAAGAGTCTGTCACAACCCAAGAAGAAGAGATAAATTAGTTAAGACCACTTATTTTTTTAGTGTGTCATGGTACCTTTTGGTGGAGCGGTAATATTTCCACAGAGTCCTATTCCTATACAGTGTACGAGTAATTTAGCAACAACTTGGACGCGTGACTACATATAAAATGGTAACCGGCCGCCCATTTTTGTTGGAAGACATAGTGCTTCGGTATTTGAGACCGGTGCATCTAATATACATTTCTAAAGCTGAATGGAAGACCTGCTATATGTGGTCTTCGGTTCAGTAGATCTATACATATAGATGAACGAAAAAGAGAGATACTGTTCATCATCTTACACCCTGTATAGGAAATTGCTTGGCTTTGCTTATCCATGAGATAAAGCCTTCCTCAATTTAATAGGGTCAAAAAAATGCCTGACTTAGTAGAATCATATTGGATCTAAATTACCGATTGTATTAACTGGTATAGGCAATACTAGAGGTACAAGAAGAACTATCAAGTGAAACATCTAATTTTAGGTCTTGGATGCTGGATGACCTCTGTAAGGCTGTGCAGCCCCTTTCAAGAGCACTTGTACCACAGTTGTTAGGCTGACCCAGAAAATGCCAAGCCCAGCCGCAGAGAAGAAAGGCTGTGCTAGGACCTCTGGTATTGGGGGCGAGGCAAGGGAATACAGGAACTAACAAGGAAGCTTTTACCAGACTATGATACAGCCGCAAACCAGTTCGAGACCCACGATCATCATACTAATTCCCTCAACTTAATCAATTGCCAAGCTGGGCAGTCGTAATGGTGGTGTCGTCCACGTTTATAGTGCGTTGACGGGAGGAATATATCTTAGGCCACTGGCTGGTAATGGTGTGTGAAAGGCAAGCTTTTTTTTAATCACGGGATAGCTGTAGATAATTCTTGCTGTAGAATTGTCTGATGAGGTCTTCAGGGTCTTGAAAGTTAAGGCTAAAAAACTAATTCCCCGACAATCTAAGTATTCTGCACATTGTCATTGCCCACCACCTTTTAGATCACTGCCCCAAGCTTGAGCTGTTCAAACCACCAATAAGAACCTAAATAAACTACTTCTATACCCGTTTGGGGTGTGACTACATCGGATTTCTTGGCCCTCGTATTCAGCTTGCACTTGCATATACAAAAGAAGACACACACGACCACAATGTGATAGGGGCGACCCGGGTCTAATCTTCATCACGTTAGAAGCAACCGGGGTGTGCGCATCAAGGGTACTGGTATCGCCTATATGTTTAGCCAGTTAGAGGGCGCTCAGGCACTGCCCGGGGAGCCTCTCGGATGCAAGGCTCCGGTAGAAGCAGACTCGCAGTTGGTGATCGCTGGATCTTGATGATAGACCGCTGCGAAGGAATCACATCCTAGCATAAAAAACTGGCAGAGCTGAAAAACATATAACTGGGCCAAGAGTCAAAACGGGGACGTTAAAAACAGATGCGGAGTATAAATATAACTAGCCCTATCTCAGACAACTTTAGAGTCACATAATGTCGTGTCGCATTCTCATTTTGACGATATCGCCTGAACAAGAATCCCAAACACACATCCGTGCCCAAACACACATCCATGGTTACGGGGTAGCACCATGGCGGGAATTGACAATAACAGCAAAACTCAAGCATATGCGCCTGCTAAAGTTTCGGAGATAGGTCCAGAGCCATCGAGTGAAGCCACCACTGAGTATAAACGCCATCCACTGTATTGGCCCAGTGAATGGCTGTGGGAATCAATCAGTTCTATCCTAGCCCTGGGCCTTCTTATTGGCATTGCTGTTATCTTCTGGTACATGGACGACAAGCCCCTCTCAGCCTGGCGCGGCCACGTTTCTCTTAACTCGACAATTGCTATCCTGACAACTTCATGCACTGCAGTCTTGATGCATGGAGTTAGCGCTTTTATTGGACAATCGAAATGGCTTCACTTCAAGGACAAACCTCGCAAGCTGACTGACTTCGAAGTATATGACGAAGCTAGTCGCGGCCCTTGGGGGTCTATTCAGCTGCTCACCACTGTCAAGTGGAATCTAGCTACTATCGGCGCCGTCATCACAATATTGCGGCTTGCCTTCGAGCCATTCACACAACAGGTCGTTCTGATTGAACCGCGAGATATTATATCCACCGCAAAAACTGCAACCTTCGGATATACACACAGCTACATCCGGGATACTGACTCTGAGCTCGCCAATGCCGGCATTGGTAAGCACTATCGTTGCTCCACACAATATAAGGAACAAGGGCAGCTAACGTGCTTTTGATTAGAGAGTGTCCGGCAGGATCCCGGTATGGTGTCCGCCATCTTCCAGGGTCTCTATGGCATCAATGTCACAGAACCTTTCGTCTGTCCTGGAGCATGTCGTTGGAGAGAATCATACATATCACTTGGGTTCAGAGCCGAATGCAGGGATGTCACTCAAGAAACATTGCAGTCAGCCACATGCGCAAAAGACGATGCCGTAAAGCAATGCAATATGACAACACCAAGCGGACTGCGCGTCAGAACTCGTACTGTGGATACAGACTCAGCGACAACCTACTACATGAATGCAACCTCACTGCTGAGCACCCGCACAAACTCTGAACTACCAGACACTTTCCCCGAGATTACGCGTTTCGCAATATATAGATCAACCGAAGACCTGAATTTTCGTGTGCATGACGAGAATATCACGGATTGCTCTCTCTACATCACAGCCTATAAATACTGGGATGCCAAGGCCAATGGCAGTGATTTCTCCATTGCGAAGCGGGAGATTAAGTTTGATTCTCAGAACCCATGGAGCTTCGCAAACAGATCAGAAGAAAATTACTTCGATAACATAAGGACTGAGGAGTTCATGAGTGGTAACGATCACATTCCTGCGCTGGAAATCAGTTATACCACTCTCAGCGCGGTGGAAGTTTTCTTTGAGTCCACGTCAGTGGCTAGTGAGTGGATTGCAGGGAACTTCGTCAATGACAACATAGGAGTCAGTGCTGCTCTATTTGGCAATGTGGATATAAACGACCGTTTCGACAGAATGGCGATCGCTATGACAGATCATCTGCGGTATGGTCCGAATAAACAGACAGCACCTGGAGAGGTTGTTCATCGCGAGTCGTTCGTTTCAATCCGCTGGGGGTATTTTGTTGTTCCAATTGTAATCGAGGGACTTGCGATATTGTTCGCTATCTTAAGTGTTTTTAGCAATCGCCAGAGTCGCCATGTTCCCCTATGGAAATCGTCGGTGCTTGCCGTACTCGCTTGTCAGTACGAGGAGCAGCTTGGGCTCCTGAAGACTACGGGCAAGGATGCCAATGAGATCGAGGCGGATGCCGAGAAGGCTCAGGCTCGGCTGCAGTAGTGTGGACTTTGAGGTGATACAGTAGTACTGCTCTGCATCTCAAACCAGGACACCCATGTTGTTACGGGTGGCGCATTGGCCATGATCTGGCTATATATAATTATCCGATCAGAAGCTAGTTGAAGGATTTTTCTGAGCAATCTTTAGATAAGTTTGAAAATGAGATGAATCTAATTTGAGCTTTTTAATCCTGATATTAGTCTACTACGTTTCAAGATTACAAAACTGAATCCCGATTTTTATTACAATTCTATAGAGGATAACTCAGAATTAGTCTGTTTGATTCTGATGTAGTTATAATTATCAAGACTTTTGTCTTTTAGACATATAAGGTTGTCGCAAAATTTACCGCTCCACCAAAAGGTGGCATGACACACTAATGCGTGGTCTTGAGTAATTTTGTCTGTTCTTCTTGGTTTGTAACGAAAGTACTATTCTTCAAATCTACTCCTAGTAGTTTTTGGATGTCACAAATTATATCATGACTAGTTAACCTGATAGTTAAGCAGAAAGTTCAAGAAGTTGAAGAAAATTCTATAACTAGATGATGGTACTAATTTGTATACCAAGTACCAATGTTTCCTGAAGGTTCTTATCCTCATTTCGAAAAGAATTGTACTAATAACTGCATTATTCAACTATACCTGGTTTCCGATTAGAGCTTGATCTAGTCCTTTTTCATGTCCTTTCAGATGATACTATATATCAAGGATCATTAGTTGGGACTACAGGGACCTTTTCTCTCTATCAACCATTGAAAGCTGACAGACTTTGATTTGACTCTAACCCATGGGACTTTCTTTTCGTAACATGGATGAAGTTCTCTTAAACTATAGTATATCTCTCAAGTTTCTTCTCTTCGAACCGCCATTTCCCCATGTATCTATCTATTGCTGAATAAGGAACTTGGAGTAGTGCAAACGCTTTTCTTGACAGAATTGCTCATGGTACGAGATTTAATAATAAGAGATCAGGCTTAGGCGAGTGCTCGTACTGCTGGGCTGGTGCTGTGACTAATTTGAGTTGTAATAGACCCGAGTATGCGCGGACCTAGAATGCTGTGATGATAATCCTAGATAACAAAACCATACATGCAAGGTATCAAGTTATAAAGAAGGACAGATGACGAGAATAAGTTGTTGAATTGCTATAGTGATGGCGATCAGTGTGATTGATCAAGAGGCTAGCATTCGATATTTACAATCAGTATCCGATAAATATATAGAGCTTCGTGATTAAAATACATCTAATTCAGCCACAGTTGCACTCTGGCCTGTTGCCCATGACCCTTTGACAGTCAGATTAATATACCTCACTTGATAAATATTGTCAAACCGATTTGTTGTAATGTTTGGCTCTCGAATCCGGACCAGTTCAGCCTCCTCTGGCCTGTAAGGCGAAGAAACAGAGACTACACTATTGGTCGAAAGGCAGTCAAAATCATCGTCCTCAATCACCTTTATTCCCAAATCAAATGTTCGAGGGGGATTGGGTCCCCATATGAGATTAACACCAGAAACACTTTGCGGTTTACCAAGATCGACAATCACAGATGCGACTGTATCTATTGGCTGCCAGTATGTCGAGTTTGAGCCGTCCACCACGGACAATGGGTACATCTGAGAGACAAATTCTGATGCAGATGAGACACGTGTACATGCTGCAAGGTTTTTGGCTCTAAGGTCGGGTCGTCTGGTGGGAACAGTGATTGATTGACCGGGTAATAGTTCCAATGTCTTATCAGAGTCGCCAACATGAATCAATACTTGCTCATTCAAATCTTCTGGTGACAATCTCCTGCTGATCACGCTATTGTTCAAACCTACTGTAACATCCAAGGTTGCGCCCCGCCATTTCAAACCCTTCACTACTACTCCATCTGGGAGTTGAGGAGGTAAAACAGGGTCGAAATGCAGGTGTTCAAGATGTAATCGCATGCCTGTCAGACCATGCGTAAATATTTGAAGAAAGCCACCAGCTCCGGTGAGGAATGGGAATGCTGGATTAAAGCCGAACGGGAATGCAGGATTGTCCTCGGACATACTATCCAGTGCCGTTTCACTGAATTGGTAGAATGGTTTGCGGATGTATGGTTCGTAGCTGCGCAGGAGATACGTGTATGCAGCACAGCCCTGGGTTTCGGTTTGGGCTTCGGAAATGGCAAACGCGGACCACGTCATGGCTGGACCGCCCGGTGTAGTTGTCGCGGAATACTGCATATGATTAGCACAATGGTCGAGCTTGATGATGGGGTAGCCATGCATAGGAAATATCATTCTTCGCGTGTTCATGTTGATAACCTAATGGGTAGTTAAGCAGAATCACACTAGCCTGCTTCACAACCCAGTCACCCGGCATTCCCGTAAATCCCAAAGTGATATCTTTTTGATCGTTGAGCGGTATCTCGATGTTCTGTACGATCTCACTCCAGTTCCTCGGAACGGATTGGTTTAGTAATTGAGCTGCTGCAGGAGCCCATTCGCCTAGAAGTTGGGCAATTCCCGCATTGGTAAACGCCCCGTTGTCTTTAAAGTAGGCAAATTCGTCCTGTTCATTAGTGAAAGAAGATTAATTGAGAGAGAATTTCTTACTGGTTCACCAACCAGAATAGTCTCATATTTTCCAGTTGTTCGATTCTTCTTCACGAATGCTGCGAACATGTCCGCAACGCCTCTGATAACAGGATACGCCGTCTCGGCCAGCCATGTTATATCGTTTGACTGTAGAAAATAGTTCCACATAGACTGGGCAATATCAGTATTTAAATGATACTGGTAGTCTTTACACATTCCAGTTCCAGTACAGTTTCCAAACCTGCCGCTCGTCCACGGATAGAGTGCACCAGCATAGCCATATAATCTAGCATTGTCAATTGCCTGGCCGAGCAGTCGTGATCGATACTTCAAGATTGTGACGGCATTCTGGGGATGGAGAGCTTGTATAGCTGGATAGATCCAGGTGTCCGCATCCCAAAAGACTAAACCGGCATAAGAATCACTAGTCAAGCCTCCGACATGAATAGAGTTCGCCAGGTCTACCGTATTGGGCAGATTCGTTAGAATTTGGAACAGCGATGCCCGCGCGGCCCGCTGTAGCTCTACATCCCCGGGGATGAGAATGTCACAGTCTGCCCATGTTTGATCCCAGGCGTTGCTGTGTTCCTGCAGTAACTGGTTCCATGGAATGCTCCTGGCCTGGAGAGCAGACGACCTTGCTATCGCCTTTGCAATTTGCCCAAATGCGTCGGACGACGTGATCCCGACGAATTTGTAGATAGTGACCGGATCTCCCCGCTTGAGGTTTACGTTCCAATGCTGAGCGATTGTGCTGGCGTTCGTGGAAACCCGCGGAGGATTCCCTATATTTGTCGATATCGCCTTAGAGTCCACCCCGTCAAATCGGATGGTAGAAAATATGTGAGCGGTTACGTTGACAATACCATATGGCCTGACACTTGTCCAAATCGAGTCACCTTCATCAAAACCCTTCGAATCAAACTGAGAACGGACGGCGCCTGCTCCATCCAGAAGGTTGGTGACCTGCACAGTGGTGTCATCGTGCGCGGCGATATCTAAACGTACTAGACCGAGCGTGGCTCTGGTGCGATGCGCAAGGACCGTGTAATTCAACTGGACAGTTGCATTACTCGGCGACTGCCAGGTAACATTTGTTTGCACAATTCCGTTCTGGGCCGACATACATTGGCTATAATGTCGCACTCTCGATGGATCGACACCTGGACGATAAACATCTCCGTCCGCGGTGGTGAGGAGCAAGCCCGTCCAGTCGGGAATCCCGCTGATCACGGACTCACCACCGCGACGAAGATTCTCTGGACTTGCGAAATGAGTGGTGTTCTCCTGCAGGTTCCAAAACCCCGACACCGTGCCAAATGTTGCTCGAGGCTGATCGAGGGGCCATGCTGTGGACTGTCAGGGCGATATCACACTGGTCGTCTCGTCAGGGAAACATACAGTTGTTCGTGAAGGTGCCATTCTCCCCTCGTTGAATCCAGTACCCCATGCCTTCTGAGGGCAGGGTTTGGCCAAAATAGCCATTGGAGACGTATGGAGCTGTTTGGTAGTGATTCGGAACAAAGGAATTCGTGCAAAGCAGCCATTCTGCATTGTCATGACCTGGCTGGCTGCGCACAGTGATGGGAACGGGAGGTTGGTATGGGAGAGATTGAGCGAACAGCCATCGTCTGTCGTAGAAATCATAGATAATAGCCAATAGAACGACGAGAAATATGGAAGACTGCATTGTGACACACGGAGAATAATCCAGAAAGAGGGGAAGGAGGGGAAAGAGGGGAAGAAAGGATGCATTAATAGCCCGAGTCCTGCAGCACGCAGCAGGGGACGGCATGACTCGAGGCACTATGGAGACTTAGTCTATATTTGATTGAGCTAATTTCACCGAACAAAAGTACAGCCCTAATAGTTATAACACAACTGGGATAGAGAGATTTGGAATCTGAACATAAACAAGAGACAGTCACCAAGATTCGACAGGATGATTGCGGAAATCACCCTCTGGGTCCTCGCTGCTTGGGCGTTGAAAAGTATCATCTTGTTTGCTTCTCAAAATGGCCTCTTGAAATTCCTCGAACAAACCCAAAGAAACAATTCCTTTCCAAACGGTGTTCCAATCCGCTTGTATCTGACTGGTATTGGCTGGCTCGATAAACGATTGAAAAATGTCCTGGGATTTATATGGCCCTTTGCCGCCGGCCACAGACCTGATTTGTCCCTGGTGGGATTAGCCCTTGTTGGGGCTTTTGGGTCTACATGGTTTCTGATCGTTATGGAAAGTTTGAGAGTTGGTAATCAGGGCACATGGGCTTCTCAGTACGGTTTTCTCTTCTGCTTGGTCGTGGCCGAAGCTAATTGCGTAGTATCATGATTCCAGGGGTCTTCATATTCGATCACTCTCAAGGCCTCATGATGCCGCTTTACTTCTTGTTTCACTTGTATGTTGTACCAGAAAGAGGCTCGTTGACAATTGACTCGATCGATGCTCGAGCGATTGTGGCCAGCTTTGTGGTGGGATATCTACTCCCCATTGGCGCTCATGCACTCCCGGCACCGTCCATGATAGCTGTCGCTCGGAAACAGACTTTGGTCGGCTGGTACCAACTCTGGCACATTTATATCTTCGTCTGCCATCTTGCCTTTGCTCAAGTCTTCCAGCACTTCTTCGACCCGGTCAGCACAACTATTTGGTACCATCGCCTCATGTACCTGTTTGCCTTTTCTTTAGCGGCACTCCCGCATATCTGCGTACTGTTTCTGAGCACTTTATCTGCGATTTATCCCCGGCTCTTTGCCAAAGATGTGGCTACGAGAATACATCCCCGCAGCGTGTTCAATCTCGAATCCCCATGGTCGGGGAAGAAAGCACCGTCTTTGGATGAAGGCCTGAAGTGGTTGCTGCAGTGGGACGTTTTGATTAGTTCTCTGGCTGTTTTGACTTGGTCACTGGCTCTGCTCGTGAGATGTCATACGAACCTTGGCCAATCGATCCACTGGGGATCACTGGTAGCTAAGATAATTGTAGCGAGTCTTATTTCATCCCCGGCGGGAGCGGCAGTTCTTTTGATGTGGGAGCGCGATGAGATGGTCCTCGGCATGTCTAGGATTGAGAGTTAAATAGCTAGTATGAGATCAATTTATTTATGCGCATCACGTTGTTATTCCTGATCAAATTCCCCCCGTTCGCGGACGCAACTCTAATTCAATATCACGCAGAGGACCCATTATCCCCAACGCCCGTGGATTCCGCTTGAATGGCTTTTGTGGGGATTTTATCTTAATGTCGAAGCGAAGAAGGAATATGGCAGCAATCAACAGGGTCTCCTGCTCTGCCAAAAATCTCCCAGAACATATACTGGATCCTCCGCCAAATGGCCGCAAACTCGAGTTCTGTCTTTTGTCTTCACCACCAATCCAACGATTTGGATCAAACTTGGTCGGGTCTTCGAAGACGTCTGGATTATAATGCATCAACTGCACTGGGAGGAAGACTAGGCTCCCCTTATGGAGGGTAAACCCTTCCAGTTGTTCGTCTTTCTGTAGGACACGCGCTGAAGCGCTCGTTGATCCGAGCCGGATGGTTTCTTTCCAGAAACCCTGGACCCAGGGATCCAACTTTAACTTAGTGAGGTCAAAGTCGGACATGTTACCACTGTAACCTGTTACAGCAGACTCTGCTTTTGATTGAAACTGCTCCTTGTATATTGGCGACTCGAGAAGATTCATCAGAAATGTCGTTGCCAGCGGGCCTACATTTGTCATCGAACTACAAAGCCTCACGGTGAGTTGTATATTTAAGGGTCGGGGGGGTCGCGAGAACTCACACCCATAAAAACGATAGATGGGCGCAGGATCGTCCTCGAGAGGTAATTCCATTGTCGCGATGCAATCGTTCGCGCTCCCAGTTGAGCTTCAAGCCCCATTCTTCGCACCAGATTTCGTCCACACCGGGCCATTCCTGCACGGCAGTGTCGATCCAGCGATCGAAAGCGAGTAGAATTCTCTCTCGCGCCTGCCATGCCTGGCGACTCAACCGGAATGGGAGGTTGGAGCGCACTCCTGCGTAGAGGGTATCATCTACCCGGCGAAAATCCTCCCAAAACCCGGGGTAGTCTTTTTGAATGCGTGTTCCAAAGAAGGTAGTCACGGATGTTGCAAACACCAAGCGTCGCATTTCTTCGAAGACGAATATATTTCTCTTTTCCGTGCCAGGAAGTTGAAAGTTCTCGTTCATATAGTGGACAAGATTCACCCTGTAGACCTTCATAATAGAATCCAGATGCTTTCCTGTCAAGAAGCGAATATACGCATTGTGAACGAGGTCTTGGAATGGCTTGCTCCCTTTTGCCGACCTGAACGTCCCCTGGTAAATCTGTGTATCTTGATCTGGCAGATCAAGTCCATTTTGCATCATAGATGCTACAATCGGGGAGAAATCAAAATCTCGCGACCGGCTAAAAATCGTTGATGCGGATTCCACAGAATCAAAGACGTGGAATTTTGTTCCCATCATAACCAAGCTGAATGGAACACCGGGATATTTTTTACTGAACATATCAGCCTTCTGACCCTTAATCCTTCTTTACGTTTCATACCGAAGATTCTGAACAAGTTTCCCCGGATCCCTAAAAAACTCAAACACATGCCCGAAGTATGGAATCCAGTACGGTGCAACCGGGGGCTCCTGCAGAGCTGGTGGTGGTTTCCATACTGATCGTGAAAATGCCAACACCCCGATGATGATTGTAAGTAGAAGTGCCCGTAATAGATTTGGGTCAAGTTGGTTTCCCTGCTCTATGAAATGGAGGAGTTCAGCCAACATTTTCTGTGTACAGCGTAGGTCGCGAGTGAGAAACATCAGCTCTTGAATTTCACTGACTCGCGGTCAAGTGGCTGTGTTGACCACTACCTCAGGTGCATATTTTTTGCTTATCGGGTTACATCTGGTTGATCAAAGGATCAAGTTCTGATGGATCGCGTACCCTGAAGGCCAAGAGTAACGTGGCATGGTTTCACTGGTTGCAATTTCCGAGCTCTATGACTTATAGATTGTTGTTGACGTTTGATGTCTCAGATGGTCAGGTTTCTAATGGATTATATCAAATGCTCCACTAGGTCTGCATTTGACTTTGCGGCGTGCAGCACAGATTATGCATTACCCTCACCTGTACGCAATCACCACCACCACTCATCTACACCCGTGTATATCTCTGTCGAACGTCACCTCTGAAAAGACCACCAAATAACTTACCATGAAGATTCTCTGCCTTCACGGAAGAGGCTCCAATAATGATGTAAGTTGCCCGACCCTAATGACCGACCTCGGTGTATAGTTCTGCTAACAGCGCATTAGATATTTCAACTGCAGACTGGTAAGGCAATTTCTCAGATACACTTGACCCGGCTAACTCTCGCCAAAGCTGCTTTCAGATCGGAACTGAATGATTTTGACTTTGAATATGTCCAAGGGACGGTGCCACATACCGAAGGTCCGCGGGAAAAAGCAAAGCAGGATCCACGCAGCGAACTAACCAGCTAACCACGCAATAGGCAACTGGTCTTTGTATACAGCGGCATTTCCAGATACCCCATTGTACGGGTACTATAACCCTTTGCAACCGGCTTCGGTTACTCAAGCGGAGGACGATCTGCTTCAATTGATCGAGCAAGAAGGTCCTTTTGACGGCGTCTTGGCTTACTCCGGTGGCACCGCGCTGGCCGCTCAGATTATCATCCGAGACAGTCAAAGGAATGCGTTCAGTTTGCCCGAGGAAAGACCGTTCCGGTTCGCTATCTTTATCAATGGAGTCACACCGTTGAAAGTGATCCCTGCTCAAGAAGTCAAGGAAGCAACTTTAGGCCAATCCGACGATCCTTCATTGGTGATGGAAGAGGTATCAAATTTGTTGCTGAGGGATTCAGCGACAAGGGTGCGCAAGAAGCGGTCCGAGTACGACACCTATGACCCCGCGGCTATTAAACAGGATATTGCTTCGCTGGAATCTCGAGTCACTATGGATGGCCGACCATGTCTATCAAACGGGATTGATGCAATCACTAGATACCATGCGGGGCTGGACGGTGTTCTCATTGATATCCCCACACTTCATGTCCGCTGTTTGGAGGAGGTAGATGATGACCATGGTTTGAATCTTACCAAATTGTGCGAACCCGCATTGGTCACGGAATACTTCCACCGAAATGGTGAAGATTTTCCCCGCGGCCATACAGAGATGAAGAGGATTGCACAGTTGATTCGGGAGACAGCAGAACGGGCATAGACGATACTACTAAGTGAGGAGTCAATCCTTCGATTGAACTGGGATGTCTGTTCGAGCATTAGTAGCCAATCAATTTTTTGACTAAAATTGCCACTATTCTTAAAAGGTATCATCCCACTCATCTCGGTGATATTGTGTAATCTATCTTGGTTCTTATGTTCAACCATTATTTGCCGCTCAAATGTCGTATCGCGGGGCTTCATTGGAGAGGCGCGCGACTCCATAGCCTCAATCACCTCAATCCCTGTCTGTATCTGGATGCACTAGTAATCTGTGTTGGTGAAAGTGTATAACATCGTCCGCCTCTCAAAAGCCGCCAGACTTAAGTACTTAAGTGGTTGAACTGTCTCAAATGAGCAAATGTCAATTTTCTTGTTCAAACATCCACTCAAACAACCCTTGAAACCTGACCTAAATTTCAACATGGGCTCTATTAATATTAGACATGGTGGTGATACCTCGCCACTCAACATGGAACCTCTTGCAGTCGTTGGCATGGCCTTTCGAGGGCCTCAAGAGACGACGGACACCGAAAGACTCTGGGACTTCCTCCTCAGAGCCCGGCAAGCAATGGCGCCGTTTCCACCGGAGAGAATGAACGCAGACGCTTTCTGGCATCCCGACCCGGAGCATGGTGGCACGGTATGCGTATTTCGTGCTAAGGACTGAGGTACCGCTCCGTACTAAATGACTCTTAGTTCCATAATGTAGGAGGCAACTTCCTGGAGGAAGATCCAGCGCACTTTGATTATACCTTCTTCAATATCATCAAGACTGAGCTCTTGACACTGGACCCCCAACAACGACTTGTCATGGAAAATGTCTACCATGCTCTCGAGAACGGTATGTTGCTCTATAGATGGTGTATGTTTACACAATATGCTTACGATTGTAGCTGGTCTTCCGATGGAAAGAATAGTTGGATCTAAAACTGGAGTATATGTGACTGGATTTAATCACGACCACCTTGCCGTTTTGAATGCGGACTTGGAGAGTGCCCTCAAATATAAGGTCACCGGAGTGTCGAATTCAATTATATCCAATAGATTGAGCTGGTTCTTTGACTTCAAAGGTCCTAGTTTGACTGTTGATACCGCATGCTCCAGTAGTATGGTTGCGTTGCACCTGGCAGCACAAAGTCTGCGGAGCTGCGAGAGTGATATAGTATGACACCACCGACTCCTATTTTTGTTTGAGATGGCGCTGACTAACAGTGAAAGGCGGTTGTCAGTGGTGTCAATATTATGGAGTACCCTGCAGATATCATCGCAGAGAGTCATCATGGCTTCCTCAGCGCCGACGCCAAGTGCTTCAGTTTTGACCACAGAGCCAACGGATACTCCCGTGGCGAAGGTGTTGCAAGCATTATCGTCAAGCGACTTTCTTCTGCTCTGCGAGATGGCGATACTGTCCGTGCTGTTATCAGAAACACGGGCGTTAATCAAGATGGTCGCACACCAGGTATTACCAATCCTAGCGCTGTGGCACAAGAAGCCTTGATCCGTCATGTCTACCGGGAGGCTGGCCTAAATCCGAAGGACACGGCCTTCGTCGAGGCACACGGTACTGGAACCGCGGCTGGTGATCCTGTAGAGGCCAGTGCAATTGCTAAAGTGTTTGGCGCATCCCAAGAAGAGGCGGTTTACATAGGAGCACTCAAATCTAACGTGGGGCATTTGGAGGGTGGTTCCGGGGTTGCGGCGGTCATCAAAGCGATATATATCCTGGAGAACGCCATGATCCCTCCGAATCAAAACTTTGAAAAGATCAACCCCCGCATCCCAGTGGGAAAGTGGAACATCAAATTCCCACTGCAGAACATGAGCTGGCCCAGAAAGTCCGGACTTCGTCGAGTTTCGGTCAACTCGTTTGGTGTCGGAGGAACAAACGCTCATTGCGTCATGGACGATGCCTACCACTTTCTTCAGGATAGCCGACTATCCGGCAACCATAAGACTACTCCCGTCATCCCAGCCCAGCACGAAATTGACCGACTCATCAGCGCAGCTCACGCACGGTATCAGGGTTTGGCAAGCGACATATCATCCCACGAAAGCAGGACATCCACCAGTGATGGCCTCTCGGAGTATGAATTGATTGGCCCGAATGAAAGGGAAGCGGACAGTAGCGGCAACGCTCTTTTATATCTACTCTCTGCGTTTGACGAGGAAGGGATCAGCCGCGTTGCTGCAGATATACGCAGCTATCTGATTCGAAAACGGCGGAGTGAGACCGGTGGTAAAACAACCGACAATCTCAGTGGGTTGGCATACACACTGTCCAATAAGAGATCGGTTCTACCATGGAAGAGCTTCGTGGTCGCTGGTTCCTGGGGAGACCTCCTTAAAAAACTGTCAGATGGAGTATCGAAGCCTCTTCGTTCGCGAAATACTCCTCTGGTCGCATTCGCGTTCACTGGTCAAGGTGCACAGCACTTCGCCATGGGGCGGGAGCTGCTAATATATCCTACCTTTCGGAAGTCCTTGGAAGATGCGACGGAGTATATGAAGTCGCTGGGAAGTCCATGGTCTCTTCTCGGTAGGTGATCATGCTTTGCTTGATGAGCTCATAACAGGTGACTTTATACTGACTTATCAAAGATGAGCTTCTCAAAGACAAAGAAGCTTCTCGAGTGCATTCGCCGGAAATTGCTCATCCCTCGTGTGTTGCTGTCCAGGTTGCCATTGTTGATCTGCTCTCCAGCTGGGCCATTTTTCCAACACGGGTGATAGGACACTCATCGGGTGAGATTCCAGCCGCCTATGCAGCCGGCAAATTGTCGCGGGAGGCGGCTTGGAAGGTGGCATACTATCGTGGAAAAGTTTCTGCCAAGCAGCTCGCTGCTAAAGGGGCAATGCTGGCGGTCGGATTGAACGAAGAGAAGCTTCAGCCCTATGTGAAAAAAGTGCGCGAAGAACGCGCAGGTGAGCTAGTCATCGCATGCTACAACAGCCCCAATAGCCAAACTGTCTCCGGAGATGAGGGGCTAGTAGATAGCCTCATGGCAGATCTGGTTGCGGATGGACATTTCGCCCGAAAACTTCGCGTTCAGAATGCATACCACTCCTCTCATATGAAAGAGGTAGCGAAAGAATATCTGAACCATTTGGGTTGTTTGGCTGGTCCATCTCAGAATCGGCCACATGAAATTCACATGTTCTCATCTCTAACCGGAAAGAGAGTAGAGGCTACTACTTTGGACGCGCAGTATTGGGTGGACAATCTTGTGTCGCCTGTTCGATTTACTGACGGCCTTGCCGGTTTATGTTTGGATCCTGTTTCACAGGGCCAGGGATCTCTCAAGGTGAATTCCAAAGTGGATAAGGTGTTCGTCGATCAGATCGTCGAAATTGGGCCTCACAGCACCTTGCAGGGCCCAATCAAGGAAATCATCATGGCCAAGAGTGTGAAGTCTCCCGTTGATTACTTGCCCATTCTGAATCGGAACATTCCTAGCATTGAGGTCATACTAGGATCCGTGGGCAAGTTGTACACCCGGGGCTGTCAGATTGATATTGAGATTGTCAACCGGGCAGCTCAACCGACGGAGAATGCCCAACCCGTGATGCTAACGGACCTGCCACCCTATCCATTCAATCATTCCGATAAAACCTTGTACATAAGCCGACTCGCCAGGAACACCCGTTTCCGAACGGCTCCTCGTCATGATCTCCTTGGCGCACCGGTTCCTGATTGGAATAGCCAGAGCCCTAAGTGGAGGCACTTTTTCAGGCTCGATGAGCTTCCTTGGCTGCGAGACCACGTGGTAGGTTGAATCAAAGTCAATTACCCACAAGAGTAACCTTTGACTTATACATGCACTAGGTCACCGATAATTTTGTGTACCCTGGAGTAGGGTATCTTATCATGGCCATCGAAGCAGTGAAACAACTGGCTGAGTCAGGGTCAGAAATCCTTCGCTTCAGATTTAAAAATGTGGCCATCAAAAAAGCTTTGATTATCCCCGACAACAAAGAGGGCATCGAGACGTCCATCTCCCTAACTAGGATGGACGAGACGAGCCTGTGGGGGTCATCTGTATGGAGGCGGTTCGAAGTTCTGTCATACAATCCGGGTGGTGACGACTGGATAGAGCACTGCACGGGATATATCTCTGTCGAATTGAAGAACCAAAAGGAGCTATTGGGTGGTGACAGAGAAGCACAAGAAGAGGCAGCGGACTGGCAGACCCTGTGGGCTGAAGCTTCCCAGTCATGCCAGGTCCCGATGGATTTCAAGAAGCTCTACGACAATCTACAAACAGCTGGTCTCGCCTTCGGGCCGCTCTTCCGAAATGCATCAAATGTCAAGACCGGGGGCCATAATGAGGGAATTGTTACAGGAACAGTAACCGTCCCCGATATCAGCCAGGTAATGCCGAAGAACTACTTGCACCCACATCTCATACACCCCGCCACCATGGACAGCATGATTCACCTTTTGATCGGCGCTGTTGTGGATATGAACAACAACAAGGGCACTCTGGAGAAGCCGGCAGTGCCAACCTTTATTCGGGAAGTCACAATAGCCGCGGATATCGATTCAGCCCCAGGAACCACATTCTATGGCCGTGGGAAAGCGGGCTTGATCGCGTACGAGAAGTTCGAGTGCGATGTCAAAGTTTGGAACGGAAAGACAAATCAGGGATGCATCTCAATCGATGGTCTCCGTTTGACCCCACTAGACTCTGGCGATAATTCATCGACACAAGCCCGAAAGTTATGTCACAGCTTGGTCTGGCAGCCAGATGTCAACTTCTTGGACACCGAGTCATTCTTGAACCTGGTTGAAGTTCCGAACTCCGATGACGAGCTGGATCGCTTTTGGAACAGCAGACACCAGGCAGCTGTTTTGTTGATGGTGACGGACGCACTCAAGGAGCTGAAGGACTTTCCCAAAGATTCACTCGACGGCCATTTGCGTCGCTACTATGACTGGTTGGAATACCAGGCCGAGGAACTCCACGCCAACCGGATTAATGGCCTGCCTCATACCTTGTGGGAGCGAATGGATCGGAACCCACGGCTGAAGGGTGAGCTCTATCGGTCAGTGGAAGAGCACAACGCCGAGGGCGCGCTGGCTGTCCGCATGGGGACAAACATCGTTCACGTATTGAAGGGAGAGGTAGACCCACTGGAGCTCATGTTCGGAGATGGAGGCAATATCATGGATCAGGTCTACGACTATTTGGCGACTCTTGGAGACCTTCCCGGCCAGCTCGGACAGTACCTTGGATTTCTGGGCCATACTTCTCCTGAGCTTCGAATTTTGGAAATTGGCGCTGGCACGGGAAGTTCAACGGCTTTACTACTGGAGGCATTGAGCCCTCGATCCGAAGGTAACAGTAGTACTGACTCTCGCATTGCACATTACTGCTACACTGATGTGTCGGCCAGTTTCTTCTCCAAAGCAAAGGACCGGTTCAAGTTGTGGAATGATATCCTAGACTTCCGAACGTTGGACATCGAATTGAATCCTGCCACACAAAACATTGAAGTTGGCACCTACGACATTGTGGTCGCTGGAAACGTCCTTCACGCCACATCGAATCTCCAGGAGACGCTGAAGAATGTCCGTGCCTTGCTGAGGCCCGGTGGCAGATTAGTCTTACAAGAAGGAACAAGACAAGACAGACTTGGACCATCCCTGTCTTTTGGACAGATCTCTGGATGGTGGCTGGGTGTTGAAGAAACCCGCAAGTGGTCTCCGTTTGTGCCGCCCTGCGAGTGGGAGAAACACCTGCGTAACGCTGGATTCTCCGGCATTGATATAAACATGCCCCAGTCCCGAAACATCGAGTACTCAAATCAATCAGTCTTCATCTGCTCTGCAGTGGCTGGAGAGAGAGATTATGGTGATCAGCATAGGGAAGTGAAAATTATCTCACTCTCTGCACCATCAGAAACGCCACTCGTGTCAGCTCTCAAGACTCAACTGCACAAAAATTTAGGCCTAACAGATATCCAAGTGGTGCACCCTCTCAACCTCAAAGATGCGCCCCCCGCAGATTACAAATACATTGCCGTTGTGGAGCTAGAGCGCCCTGTTCTGTATGGAGCTGTGGAGGAGGAGTACTTGAGTATCCGCCATCTTGTCGCGACATGTGGAGGTCTGCTATGGGTGACTGGGGATCCGGACAAGCAGCCGGAGGCTGGGCTCATTAATGGTCTGTTGCGAACCGTGAGATGGGAAAGAGATATTGAAGACACGAACTTGGTCCCCTTTGCGATTATTGACAAGCTTGAGCCCAATGAGCAAGCCCGTGTCATCGAGAGACTTTTCGAGCATCAGTTCTGTTCAGCATATGCATCCGAACGAGACAGGAATTCTGAGTATCAGTACCGCCGGGGGATATTCTACACCAACAGACTTCTCGACCATGCCAAAGCTAATGAATTTTTAAGCGCCCAATTTTCCAAGCCGGCGCCTCAACTGAAGCGACTTGGCGATATTGTCCATCCAATTAAGCTCAGCATAGCAACACCCGGTTTATTGAGCAAGTTGGAGTGGGTTGCGGACAAAGTCCAGAGCATGCCTCTGGAAGATACCCAGGTTGAAGTTGACATCCGCGCGGTTGGGTTAAATTTCCGTGATGTGATGATTGCAATGGGAGAGCACATGGCTTATAGTCTTGGGAGTGAAGGCTCTGGCATTGTGACTCGTATTGGCTCCGGAGTGCGCGAATTCAAGCCAGGCGACCGAGTTGTTTACATGGGCGGTTTAGCTTCGACCGGATGCTTGCATACCTTCGGTCGTGTGGACCAAAATATTCTCGTTAAGGTACCTGATGAAGTTTCTCTCGAACAAGCTGCTGGCCTGCCTGTTGTTTTTGCAACAGCCATCTATGGTCTTGAGGACATTGCTCGTCTGCAGAAGGGAGAGACCATCCTTATCCATGCTGGTGCGGGAGGTGTGGGCCAAGCCGCCATACAATATGCCCAGATCGTTGGGGCTGAAATCTTTGCGACTGTCTCAAGTCCCCAGAAACGAGAAATCCTGGTTGAAAAGTATGGAATTCTGGAAGATCATATCTTTTCTAGCAGAGATCTCAACTTTGCTCCCGGGGTCATGCGGCACACCAAGGGCAGGGGTGTTGATGTTATTTTGAATTCATTGTCGGATGAAGCTCTCCGCCGCTCGTGGGATTGTCTTGCACCATTTGGTCGTTTCATCGAGATTGGAAAGAAAGATGCTCAAGCCTACGGTAAGGTGGAGTTGACGCCGTTCCTTCGGAATGTCACCATGGCCAGTGTGGAATTGCCCACGATGATCAAGTATCGACCGGACCTGGTGAAAAGACTTACCCAGGATATTATCCGCCTGTATGCGGAGGGCAAGATTCGCGATGCAACGCCGACCACCTTCATGAATTACTCCCAAATCGAGGAGGGTTTCCGCTTACTACAGGCTGGTAAGAGTTTGGGCAAGATTATTTTCGTTCCCCATGACGATGACCTTGTCCCCTTAATTCCCGAACCAACACCGCCTCTGCAATTTCCAACCAACGCCTCCTACGTTCTCGCAGGAGGACTGGGTGGCATCGGAAGGAGTCTTGCCTTGTGGATGGCCTCTCGCGGAGCCCGGAGTCTCGTCTTCCTTTCGCGATCAGGCAAAATTACCGAGGCAGTTCAGAAGACGCTTGACCAGTTGGAAGTCAACGGTTGTACAGTCAAGATTTTCAAATGCGATGTTTCTGACAAGGAGCGAATGGAAGCCGTGGTGAAAGAATGCGAAGCATCCATGCCACCCATCAAGGGATGCATACAGTGTTCAATGGTTCTCAAGGTAAGACTGAATGAAGACACTAGATATTACTACCACTAATGAGGGTAATAGGACGGAATGTTCGAAAATATGTCGTATACCGACTGGAACGGGGCAGTCAAACCAAAGGCTCAAGGATCGTGGAACCTTCACGAGCTTTTGCCTGAAGACATGGATTTCTTCGTCCTCCTTTCTTCTGCCACGGGTATTATCGGTAATCGTAGTCAGGCTAACTACGCTGCTGGAAATACTTATGAAGATGCGCTGGCAAGATACCGTGTTTCTCTAGGCAAGCCTGCCACCAGTATCGATCTCGGAAGTGTCTTGTCGGTCGGCTTTGTGGCTGAAAACGAAGAATATGCGCGCCACACCACAGCTATACTCGAGGTTCTCCGAGAAGACGAGATCCATGGCATGCTTGAATTCGTGATCTATTCACAAATGGACGCGAGTTTAACTCCGGAAGGAGCGCAGTTGGTCACTGGTTTGTCCACGGGGGCAGCTTATCGTCAGCGTGGCATTCCACCCCCAACATATATCAGCTACCCCATGTTCCGTCACCTTCAGAGCAGCTCCGATTCTCGCGGCGCAAGCTCAGATGAAGACCCCACGCAGATGGTTCAAGGGCTCCTCGCCGCTGCAGCTACGCTGGAGGATGCTGCCGAAGTGGTTTCAACTGGAATCTGCAACAAGTTGGCTGCGTTGTTGTCTATACCCGCAGCCCATATCGAACCAACCAAGTCTATCAGTTCAAACGGGGTCGATTCGCTGGTGGCAATGGAATTTAGAACTTGGCTCTCAAAGAGCTTGGGAGCAGACATCCCCCTTCTGGAGATAACCGGGTCTAATAGCATCATCGTGCTTAGTACAAAAGTTGCCCGGGTCAGCCGGTATGCGCAATTCTCGACCGAAACAGCACCAGGGGACAGTCAGTAGATTTTGGCTGGAGCAGAGGAAATTCTACAAACATCCGTCCGCGCAGAGGGGGGATGTGTTATGACCAACCCTGGGCCGTCGCACTATACCGCTACACCAAAAATGCATACTATATTGAGCGCTCTTGCTCAGTATCTCCAGGCAGAATTAGTCTCTTATGTGATATCTAGAGGTCTAAACAGGCTTCTTGTCTAGTACAAACTGGTTCAATAAGTATAATCAATCAGCCGTGCCCTTAAATACCTAAATATCAATAGATGGGCTTTGATAATACCCTGGTTCTCCAACAAATATTGTCATTTCATGACAAAGTGTTTGTAGCTATGATTATAATCAGGATGCTGTCTCATGACTATACCTAGATTCATAACATTTGTTTGCATTACTATATTCAGAGAACTTTTGTTACAAACCAAGAATAACAGATCAAATTACTTAAGACCACGCATTAGTGTGTTTTGGCATCTTTTAGTGGAGTGGTATATTTTGTGACAACTTTCTTGTGCCGTCCTAGTGACTGGTTTAACTAGGAGAGCCGGGGTGGCTCCTAGGTCTAATCACATAGTACTTGTTTAATACACCGAGGCCCAAAACTAAAACAGTCAGACAACCATCATATCGGGTGTAGTGTTTCTTTGACAGGCTCCTTCCAACGGCCGAAGTCCTTTTTTATCAGACCTGGATACAGCTAGAATTAAAAATGGATTCTCCTGGGAACACTTAAAAATCGCTTACAAAATTGTATCATAACATGTTGTAATCTATGCTATTTCTAAGACTAGTGCATCCTTCTGTTGGCATGGTTACGTGACACATAAGACTGTATCTTGCACGAAACTCCTAGTTATACACAGTCACTTGGTCATGGTGGCCATGCAAAATATTTCTCAACTGAGTCACATACCAAGCCGCCCAACTGCGTATTCATACTAAATCGCCTATTTGCCTCCCTCTATATCTAAATAATGAAGATGTGTGAAGAGTTAAGAATTAATCGAAGGGATCTGTAAAAAATGACATCTGGAGTTTTCAGACTACAAATACTTGGTTTATTTTTAATTAAATAACATAAAATACTAAAAATACATGTGATCTATATTACTTCCAAAACCACATATCTTTATAAATCATTATTTATAATAAGTTCAGAACTTCATTAAGCGATAATCAAAATCTTTAAATTCTGCAAGCAACTGGTCATTAATATATATCAGTATGAAATGGGCTTATTTTATGCAGTACACAGGTGGACAGCTTGGGACTCAGGGTGGGCGGCTCGGTCAAGAAATACGTTAGTGTACGGGGGTGACTCATGCATGGATTGCTAACTCAAAAAGTCAGGGATTTTCTAAGGACTCCATATCATTCTTCCAGATAAAATTCTGTTGTCTATATCAACCTATGCTCAACATGAGTTTGAAGTCGAAAATTTCCTTGATTCCCTGGGACGGGGATTCTGCCGCTCATAGACAGAGTCTTACAAAGCAGCGAGTGGAATGTAGTTGGGACCACGAAAAGGTAGAAGAGGTATGGAGAGAGCAACAACTTAAAGGTGAAAAATGCATCTATTGGATAGTGAGTAGCAACCAGAAGCCCTGTACTTGGGCACAGTCGCTTTGGCTCTGTAGAAATAGTGAAACATCTGTACTAACAATCTGAAATGTAGGTTATTTTCTTCCATGATTCTGTGCAATATGAGAAGATAAAAGACCACCTTGATGTGGGAAAGGTATTGAAATGGATTAGCAAAGACCAACATACACCACTGACACATACATCAGGGCAATGGAACTCTCTATGATACAGCCACATCCATCAATGGTGTTTTACGTGATCCATCACAGCGAAGTTTTGTCCCTATCGGGCATGTTTCCCTTGACCCTAGGAACCCAGATGCAGAGGGTGTTGGCCTAGACTTGCCATCTGAACGTGTCTTTTGGATTAAAACATTCTTTGTTTCTCAGGCATTGCAGAGTCAAGGTTACGGCCGGGCTACGATGGATGAGGTTGAGAACATGGCCATCCAAGAGCCGCTTTGCGCGAAGATATTGATGCTAGACACGGTACATAATGATGACCAGAAGCGAGAGGATTTTGCGATGGTGACATTTGGTCGTATTCCAAAGGTGGGAGAAAGGAACTTACCATATTGACTGATCTTAAATTAACAAAAATCGTCATCTATACAGGTTACCAATGAGGAGTGGTACTCCCGCCGAGGATTCAAATTGATCAAAACAGTGGAAAACTATTATAAAGTGGCGGATAGAAATGGAAAGGTCTGGGCTACCAGGACAGTATTTATGAGAAAGGATATCTAGATACATTCGATATGAAGATATCGTATCCTTGGTTTATGAAGGTGTACTGTTTTGTATAAAGCCTACTACATCCCCCAACAGAGCGGAAGTATAACATTGTCGCAGAATAGGGGTTTTTGCCAGCCATCACCACCATTGTCGCTGATCCCCACTTATGTAAACAATAAATACGCACTGGCCTATGTTGAATCTATAGTGGTGCAGTCTGTGGGTTTAGTGGTAGGCGATTAGAATCTGTAATAAGTTTGACAGAAGTGACAGAAGACTAGATTTCACAGTAGATTGAGATCTCTGAAAGATATAAGTTAGGCTTCGTATCCCTAAATCATAATCCTAATCGAAAAAGAATTAGCTTCATTGAATCTAATTATATATAGTATTAATTTAGTATCGTGATATAATCTGTATAGAAGATACATGAATTTCATTGATATTAAGTAATATATATGCGACTGTAAGCACTCAGCTCATAGTTCTTGAATTGAACTGCTCTACGGCGACTCCCCCCATATACAAAAGGAAAAATCAGACATCTGCTTCTTATCAATGCAAAAAGAGTGTGAGCAATAGGTTGATATAGTTGGGGTCGGCTTGAGGCTGACAGTGTTTCAGGTTGACTTACTTAGTGCCCAGAGGACTGACATGTTCTACGGTCTCTTGATACGATGCATGACAGCTTGTTTGGGACATATGAGACTAGGTCACATCCCACCACAAGACTATATCTGGCAAGGTAAGCCCTGCTTCGGATCACTTATAGCCTAGAGCCCCTTATCCTTCCCGCCCTAAGCGAGGCTCTAGTGCTGGGAAAGGGGGACAAACTCCTCAATAATGAATACAGATTATCTGACGTCAATGTCATCCTTCACGCATGCCAGGGTCGGGTTGGATACAATGAGACCACTTTAGCTGTTGCCTTAGCCCTCTCATCGCTACCAGCATTACTCACCTCCAACAGGTGAATGACACCTGTGGAAAGTGTTCATGGACCTGCCGGATTTTTCAAACACTGTAGGAACCAGTACTGCTTTCAACAACTCGGAGCAGGCTATTCCCGAAGTGATGAGACTGGGAGCCGAAACACAGAAGTCATCAGCGCCATAGAGGTCAGGCCACCGACGGGCCGATAGCCATCCGAGCCTTACCACACCGGATAATGCGCATTTGCCCGCCTGTGTTTGGTCGCCTGGAACATTCCTGCATATTGTATGTTTGATTTAGTAGGAACAGGATTTTTTAGTAGAAAATATATTGTACACCACATAGTACATAGTACTCTCGCCCAGATCCTTTCTTTTTACTCCCCTCGTCATGAAATAGTCTTCTCCCCCTCTCAGCCTCTGCTTCTTCTCTCTTTTTCGAGACCTGCTAGGAACCACAATGTCTGTCTCCTCCGCTTTTTTACAACCAAACCACCTCCCTCCCCGGCGTGATTGAACAATACTCTATTGTGGACTTTGTCGCATATTGACACCTTTTTCTCCTAGGAACTCTACTGTGCCGCCCCCCGGCACCTACTGGGGCCAATATCAGGATATCACCAAATTCAATGCCCACCTGAGCGTGGCAGAGCGATTGTGGGTCGCATGGTATGCGTGGGTGCAGAACGATGTCCTGGCCACCGGCATCATGTCCTTCGGCGTTCACGAGTTGTTCTACTTCGGTCGCTCTCTTCCGTGGGCCTTCATCGATAGCCTGGGCTTCTTCAAAAAATACAAGATTCAAGGTGTAAGTGGCAAGCCTAACACCTGGCACCAGCCGAAACCAACCCAATTCCAGCCGCCATAGAAACCAACGTTCTGCTTCAGAGTAAAGTACCTACATTGCGGGAGCAATGGGATTGCGCCAAGTTTGTGCTGCTAAGCCACTTCACCGTCGAACTTCCTCAGATCTGGTATGTCCTTGCTCTTTACGAAGTGGTATTCTACCTGACGTTTGCGTCTTGGGCCCGCTTGAGTAGTAACAACTCCTTTAGGCTTTTCCACCCCATGGCCCAATTCTGCGGTCTATCAACATCGATTCCTTTTCCGTCTCCCTGGACTGTGACATATCAGATTGCAATATTCTTCGTGATGGAGGACACTTGGCATTATTTTTTCCACCGAGCTCTTCACTGGGGTCCACTCTACAAGGCTATACATAAAATTCACCATCAGTATTCCGCACCATTTGGTCTCGCCGCCGAATATGCTTCTCCTATTGAAGTGATGATTCTCGGCTTTGGGACCGTCAGCTGCCCGATCCTCTGGTGCGCTTTCACCGGTAACCTGCATATTCTCACTATGTATATCTGGATCGTGTTGCGCTTGTTCCAGGCTGTCGATGCCCACAGTGGCTACGAATTTCCTTGGAGTCTTCACCATCTCTTGCCTTTCTGGGCTGGTGCTGATCATCATGACCTCCACCATGAGAAATTCATAGGCAACTACTCAAGCAGCTTCCGCTGGTGGGACTACCTCCTTGACACCGAATACACTCCGGATGCCCTGAAGCGCCAAAGAAAGGAAAAGGTAAAGACAAAGAAGACACAATGATCTGATCATTAGCGATGACAGTCTGCCCATTCTCTCTTCAATTTGGGCATTGGCTCTGTCCGGAGCTATTTACCTGACATTTAATCGACGTATTCCAGGTAATGATAGCACCCACCAACACGTGCTATCACTTTTAATTGATACTACTTGATATCACTACCTCTCCTGAGATCAATATTTATTCTCCTAGAATTTTAGAGATTGTAGTGTCATCACAAAACTGAAAAAACCCGCACCGAACCACACTGATTCCACAGCGGTTTGAGTTTTGTGGTGGGGGCCTAGAATCCACAGCAGATTCGGATTCCCTATCCAATGGCAGTAACTCGACCATACCTTGAGTTGAGTTAATTTAGTATCTTTTTAATAATCTATATAAGTAAAGTTAACTTTTCTCTTCAGTCCCTAATAAGTGAGTGTTATAGAATCATGTGTTTAAAGAGGGCAGAATTCTGTTCAAGATAACTGGAAACAGCCTGTGATTAATTAGAAAAATCTTGATTCTAAGCATGATTCTGTTTACTTTATTACAGGATACCTATATCTACTAAATCTTATATTTATAAAATAAGTAGTATACTAGTAAATTCAGATTCTAAGCTATAATATAAGCTAATTTTTATTATATCTATTTATAATACAAGACTAGCTTAGCATGATTAAAGATAATATTTAGTATAATTACTTTTTAATAAAATAAGTAGTACTATAACTAATTATACCTGTAATCAAGTATTATTACTAATGATTAATCTAGTATTATAATTAATTATATATTAGTCTGTTATAAATTAATAATAATACTAATTTTTTCTCTCTCTTCTTTCACTTACTTGCTTCTTATAAGTCTGTCTAGTAATATTATATCAGACTAGATGTAAGCGACGAAGTGCCAATTGTCACGACCCTAGGATCCCTTGTTGCTTCTGCCATGCTAGTGTTGGTGTCTTGGGTTGTTCGAGATGAAGAACGCCCTGCGATCTTCCTATCAGCTATCGACGATGGGTTGGTACTAACCTGAGGCCTCACACAGTGGCCGTGCTCACTATATCAATCAACGAAGTGACCTGTTGGTCCGAAGGTAACTAATAAGCAAGAAGAGAAGTAAGGCGTGTCAGGTACAAAAACCTGATCACTTAGATTGAGTGTGGACGAGTAGAAACTAGACTGAATGTATACTCAGACTTGAACTGTGTAGTTCCAGTTAACAATGTTATTAAACGCGACTAACTAAACTGTAGATACATGGTAAAGGAGTGTCCTTATATAGCCTTTGCCCATATACTTCTTCATATACTCTTTGGAGTAGATGGCAAGATATATCCAATCACAATACTGTTCCGCGTATACTTTATTGTATACTTCTTGAAGTAGATGCTCGAGTATATTTTGGTCACGTGACTCAATCATCCTTTCTGCAGGGATTCCGATCCTCTCATGGTTTGATTGGCATTGGGCTTCTGCCTGGCTGTGCCGCCTTCGTGGGGTATTAACCTCGTTGGGTTTCCGTAACAAGTAGCTAGTAAACTTAGTGAATTATTATCAAGAATCTATTATCTAGATTATGAAGATGAAGGGTTCTTCTGAATATAAATACCTGCTAGATCTCTTTATATCTCTCTCTTATATTCTCTCTTTAATAATCTACTACACATGGCAACTTGACTCTTATAAGTATATACTTTACTTGTATATATCATGATTAAATAATTAATCATGCTTGATTATATTCTCTGTAACCACGCAGCAGTCCTTGTATACTTTGTTTTATGCCACTAGGTGCGACTGTCTGGGAGATTTCTCAGGTCAAATGCCTTCCTAGAGAGGAGGCGGATGTAAGGGTCTGGATAAAGACCTGATATCAGGTACTTTTCCTGCTCCAGCACCACTTGGGACATGGCCCGCTGATATTATGATCTGATCAGGCTGGGAATCTTCCCAGGTCAAGTGTCCTGGAAGAAGGTATATAGGCTATAATAGCCTGATCTGTCTTAGCCAGACATGGGTAGTGTTGTGAAACGCTGGGACATCCCCAGATCTACTGGGTATATAGGCTGCAATAGCCTGATCAGTCTCAGCCAGATGTGGATGGTGTTGTGAAACATTGGGTCATCCTCAGATCTACTAGGTATATAGGCTAGAATAGCCTGATTAGTCTCAGCCTGATATAGATGGTGTTGTAAAACGTTGGGCTATTCTCAGATCACTGGGTTGATTAGAGATAAGACCGGCTTACAGGCGAGGGAGGATTAGCAAGCTAGCTAATCTTATCATGATGATATATGATTCTATATTGATTATTAGAATCACTGAGATAAGTAGTGTCCTGTATCTAATATATCCTGATATCCTGATCCTGCTAACATCAGGGGCCTTTCTTGCACAGGCGTGTCACTTCTGACACTACTCTCAAAGAGATTAATCTATCTTATTCCCAAGAAGAGCACTCACACCCTAGTGGGTCTGATAGTGGAGACCTGGCTAGTATGTTATACACAAGTATTCCTGCAAGGATCAGGTTCCAGTAACATGCAGCTGCTCTTTTCAATGCAAGTGGGTAGCGCATGAGAAATAATATTTAAAGAAGATATAGGTATTATCAAAGAGGCAAGAGACCACATGACTGGCACTGATTAGAATTCTTCTTGAACAGATCTGGTAATAGTAAGAGAAGAGATTATTAATCCTCTGTCAGGGGCCAAGACTAACTTCTATTACATGGATCTAGATATTTATTCTTCACCTGGCGACTGGAAGAAAGCGTGGATTTTCTCTTACAGATATACATGGTTGCCATGGTCCTGGTATATATATATACACATGTTAGTATCAGGAATTTTTGACAAGTTAACTGAAACTGGTTCTACTAACATTACTCCAGCAGGCTCTTAGACTTATATAGAGTCATAATCCTGTATCAGGGCTGTTATTAAATATATAACAAAGAAGATATAATAGCAGAGCCACTGCATGAGTGTTTAATATCCAAGCAAGAATAATAACTTCATCTAGAGGACCCGGCAAGCGACTAATAATAAATATAGGTCTGTCTTGAATATAATGCTGGGGAGTTACTATGCTCTTTGGTCCCAGGCCTCTGGATATCACAAATAAGAACTAGGCAAGTAACTGATAATAAACATGGGTTTATCTTGAATATAATACTGGGAACTTGCTACACTCTTTGGCCCCAGGCCTCTAGATATCATGAAGAATATTAGCAGGGATCTGAATATTCTTAAGGGGATCACCAAGGATAACAGGTCAGTAAAGGACCTATTCTTTGACAAGGCGGATAAGAGATACTATATCTAACCAGTCATGCCATGAGAGGCATGGCAGGCTATATCAAGCTTTTTCAGAGCATCTGTGCTTCTGCTCCCAGAGAATCCATGATTATAATTAATATATTACTTACTATGATTAATCTCAATGCGGAGGAACCCAGGCCTGAGTCTTGACAAACTAACAGTACCCCTTCAGGAATAGATTCTGCAGTGTAAGAAGCATCGCGTGTGAAGCCTGCCAGGCAGGCCTGACAGGAAAGAGAGTATTTAACCTATAGCTGGTGAGATTAGACTTTAATACTATCACAGGTGAATAGAGTAATGCCTTTAATTTTAGAAGATTAATATTCATTACCTGATATATCCCGCTGCTCATATAACCACAGGTAAGACTGAGAACACTAACACTGCATGTACTTTATTATATATAGATATAATCTATCCCTGTTCTTTACAAGTTTATATAATAGAAGAGACTAGTGGTCTGTTCAAGTGGTATTATGGTATCTTATATCACACTACCAAGGATTCCATGGAGACAGGATTAAAAGCTAGTATTAACATGATTAGTGTCAAAGGATCTCATTTGTTTATTGGTTCAGTTATGTGACCTGGACAGTTAAGTAGTGATTTAACTACTCTATCTTTCATAGGAGATTCAACTCTCTTAACTATCTTTACTATATTTAATTAGCTTGCTTTTCCTGAATATGTAACTCACAACAGTCATCTTTTCTAATAATAATTTAGGCAGCTTTAGATAGAACAATAATTTAATCAATTATTATATTATAATATATATTATTATTTTTCCACTGTATATTTCTCCTGCTAATTAGAAGTATTCCTGATAACAGAAAGATAGTAGATAGCAGTACAGGGTGGTATGTTGTACCACTGATTAACTACTACTAGTTAGGGATTATACTGCAGCCAGGTATTAGAGTGATTCTAGCAGTCCTAGTAAGAGTATTAATTCCTGCAGGTAGGGGGTGAGACTGATATTTTTCAGGTAGCCAGCTGTACTTATTAATAAAAACTTAATATAAGAAAGACATGAGCACAGGTAGGATTAAATTTCTAATTAAATTACTAGATTCTCCCAACTTGTTATCCCTGTAGTGGTTTAAGTATTCAAGCCCTTTCTATTTTCCTTCCACTCACAGTAGTTGGAAGTGGTGTTATTACAGAGATCACCAAGCCAAATATCTAATTCTCGACCCCGGCTGTGACACGCCTCCTGCTAAAAAACAGGTAGAAAATTATATCTAATACTATTTCTTCTCTTATCAATATTTATCTCTGTATCATGCTCTTTCTTAGGAAAGCGGGTGTGTCCCTGTAGATAATTATATGGATAAGCCTGTGGCCTGAAAGACTCTCTATCTTGAAGATAAATATTCCTCTTGAGATAATTAGCTAAATATACTGTCCCGCAGTTTAACTGATTAGCCCTTGTGATGAATGATACTATTATAACAGAGTTTATGTGTAGTGTGTCTCTGGAGCGCGGCGCGGGTTCTAGATATGCTTTCTAGTACCTGATGTCAGAGCAGGTTACTCAAGGCTGCTATTAGTTAGATAGTCACTATTATTAATTTCTGTTGAAGATAGGATTAATATTAGCAACCATCTAATTAATAGTAGTAGAATTAGTCAGGATTGTTGTTAATCCTGATCCTTTCCAAGATATAATTATCCTTGCTGCTGTCTGTGCTGGTAATAAATACTAAGCAACAGCAGCTGACAGAGATCCTAGAGTATCTATCATGATAATAGTGTGTAATATATAAGAAGCTGGTATTGTGAGTAGAGAGTGGGGAGTTAGCCAGATTATATAAAGATATTACTCAGATAAAAGAAGACAGGTTAGTCAGGAGACTCTATGCTAAGATAGTCTGGTCTTACCAGGCCTGGCTGAGGAATAATATATAGTTACTTACAGATAGCCTTCATGGTATCTCTTTTAATCAGTTTAGTGGCTTTGAACAGGCCTCCAGGTGTGTGTTTATACAAAGAAGAACCTGGGTGATGGAGTTCTTGCTATATCAGTCTATCTAGCAAGTAGTAATCCTATAGAACCCCTGGGTATGTAGCTAGGAAAGAAGATATATAGAGATAGTTATTTAATCAAGGACACATTTAATAGAGAAGACATGTAGAGATAGTCACCAGTATTATAATAATCAAGAAGGAGCGAGAAGAACAGGTTGCATGATTCAGTCATAGCCACTGCTTTTTAAGTATCACTGCTTACTTGAGAATTATATTCTACAAGTAATATATAAACATCAGCTTCTACAAGGCTGCACTAGTCCAGATATATTAAATCTTATATATCAGATTAAATCCAGAGAGATCAGAATATAATATTATCAGGACAAGCTGGACAAGCTAGATAAGCCGGGCAAGCTGGACATGCTGGATAGCCAGGCTGCCAGATAAGTTTTACGAGTTATAACCTAACCAACCCTAATCACCTTGACATGCTAATTAATCAGATTATTAGCTATATAACAAGCAGTTATATTAGAGTCATACAAAGCAATCAAGGCTAAGCAAAATAAAGTGTTATAAAATAGGGGTATTCTGCTGCTCATCTCCGCCATCACTAATTCTACCTGTTGAATTCTAGCTCGCTTGAAGGCTTGCTTGGTTTTACCCCTGTATTAGACTTCTTTATCTTAGCTAATAAAACTTTATCTACTCTTTTACCTAGATAGTCAGGAGAGCAAGAGCTTTAGTATTATCTTATTCTGTTTTTAAATCTATTGATTAGTCTGTAATATAAACTTGATCAAAAAACAAAGACAGGAATAGGTAATACAGAATAGCCAGAGAAGTTAGCCAAATATTTAATATATATTTCTTGAGTACTAAGCGTTACCTGCACTCCTTGAAGTTATTTAATAAATATAATAATATTCTTATATTTATTACTATAAGTATACCCTCTAACAGTCACTAAGCCAGTATGACTAAGCCAGCTGGGCCAGCTGGGCCAGCTGATCTTGTATAGAAACTAGACCAAATCTAATATAATACATGGTATTATATATCTTGCCTTCTATATAATTTAGGCAGGAGAGTAAGTAATTATTTCACCAAGTGATTCTGAATCAGACCAGTCCAAAAAAAGTAAGTAATAAATAATCTAAACAGGGCTAAGAGGGTTAATAAACAAAGCAAGAAAATAATAGTAAAAGCTGGTAAAATATAACTAATTTCCTGCATCCTGCTAGTAGCAGAGACCAGTTACTTCAGATAAGCTAGCTGTATCAGTCTTCTCCAGAGTATCAGACACTACCAGTCACTCCACCCTGCTAGCTCTCTAAAATACTTAGTATATCTTTTAGAATCTGCTTGCTAGCATACTCTGTTCGCCTGGCTTGCAAGTTATGTTACCAGTGACAGAATTTATCACTAAGAGTCAAATAACTAGGAGAATATATAAGAAAAATAGTAAGACTCTATCTTTTTACAGATAATCAGAGACTTTACTCATGGGTTATCTATCTAGACAGACCAGAAATCTTCTAACCAGAATAAGTAACTAAACAGAGCATGGTTTACCAGCTTGACCTAATTACTTATTTAGTTATCTTTTTTCTCATTCTTCTCCTTCAGTCTTCCACTCACATACCTATCTCTTCTTCCCTGACTGGGATGATTATTATCATAACATACACCCAGTGTCCCTAGATCCACAGGTTTTCTTTACTCTTGCTAGATCAGGTGATTAGGAATATCAGGATTAGCCAGGTATCATCTTCTAATACCAGACATCTAAAGACCACCTAGTCTAGTCACACAGTTAGGTTGTTTACCTCTGATCTCTCTGGCACTGCTTGATATAAGATAGAAAGACCTAATCAGGGTTTTCTTTGAGTTAGCAGACTAATTAATAATATATCTTCTTTGTCCAGCCGCTTGTCCAGATCCAAATCACTTTATTAAAGAAAACCAGTGTTGTTGCCCAGCTGCGCCTGATCATAAGAAAGCTGGATAAGCACGTGGTGAATCACTGATATCCTTTCTATAACCTAAATAAGATAGAATAAGCTTCCTGGATCTCCCTGGTTAGTTATACACACAGGAACTGACCTGTGCAGTGAATATTAGGGTAAGTCAGGAATAAAGTAACCATAGTCAACCTTCAGCCTGGGCAGGCTCTTTAACTGCTTCAAGCCAGTGTCTAGTCCCAAAAATCAGAAAGTAATCAAGAACAAGATTATCAAGATTATCACTGCTCAGAATCTCATGGGGAAGAGCCTGAAGTCACAGGTTATCAAAGCACGGGTTATCTCTGCTATCAGGAATAGTCTTTCTTAGCTGCCAGGATGTGTCTAGCAGGAGCTAGCACAAAGCAAGAATAACACTACTAACTGCTGGGAGACTCTTTACTAGCTTGTAACCAGGTATAACCAGCAGGCAAGAAGAAAATTTACCCTGAGCCAGATCCCAAGCCTGTCTAATATGCTAGAGCCCTGAGGTTAACAGACAAGAGGGCCTGTTCTTATAACTATAGATTCCTAGATACAGATCTTTATTAATAGTAAGATTAATTCTACTACTATGTATTATTTTCTCAAGCTTGACGCCCACGCTCTGAATTACACGTGATAAGTAGATAACCTATGGCACCACTACCAGTATAATAAGAGAATCCATGAAGTGTATTACCAGGTGATCCTACGCGATGGAAGCTCTTGTGACATGATTATCTATTATAAGTCTGCCTGGCAGGTAGTAATAGATTACATGAAGCAGCAGCCTGTGTTTACTATTAGATAGATTCATAGTAAGTATAACATGTCAGCATCCTGATTAATAGACTAATCCTGGACACTGTAGATCCTAGCAGGCCAGTTCAGGAACTGACAGCCCCCCTGCAGGATCAGCTAGAGACCCTGCCAGACCTGCCCCCTCTCTCAATAAATCTCTCCTCCCTCTCACTAGTGCGCAAGAGGAAAGCCTCCTGGTCCAGCACGGGAGACCATAAATAGTAAGGTATCCTGAGAAGGATATATGAATCTAAACTGTCTAAGTTACTAATAGATTAGAAGAAGAGTGATTTATTCAAGGACCTGGAAGACAGCCCTGATAACACTAGAAATCTCTCTGATAATAAGACTCTAAGTCCAGCAGGTAATAGCCAAGACAAGATAAACCAGAGTAAGTTAGTCTTCATATTACTAGGGATGTGCTTGAGCTGATCTCTTATCTTTATCTCTACTCTTTCAGGTGCTAATATAGAGGATTCTTTGCCAGACTAGAAGGCAAGCCTCTTCCAGCTTGTTAAGACCATGGATCACACCAGGCAAGGGAATTAGGATTAGGATTCTTAACTAGATAGAAAGAAAAAGAATACAGAGGAGAATAAGAAGGAGGAGAACCAGGATCAAGTCTACTAGATATTAGTATCCTATTCTTGCTATTCCAGGCCCACTTACTCCTGCTTATATCTTAATCTTAGACTAGAGAGTATGCAGGCTAAAAAGAGTCTGGAGTGAATAACTAAGAGTAATATTATATAATTTATCTAATTCTTTTACCTGTATCCGGAGGACGCCATGGACCCTAGTTATAGTATTAAGATTAAAGGCCTGGCCTGGCCCTTGAAGCCCTACCAGGTCTTTATAGTCTGGTATATACTGCTTTACAAGAACAGCCTATTCCGGGGTGGCTATCTTGCTAACATGATAGGTCTTGACAAGATTTGTCAGCCTGATAAACTTACTAGTGATATAATCTCCTAGTATCTTTCTAAGTATCTTGCCCCAGAGTCTTAATATCTGCTAATCATGTAGAGTACTAGACCTTTACTATCTACACTCTATGTGTTATAAGTCACTGAGTCAGACAGAACTACCAGGATATTCAGAACACGTGGAAGTATAAATATTATTATTACTAGGAGAAGACCGTGCTGTCTGAGATCTGTCTCTCTGGTGAACACTAGCTAGTCAGATACTACTATATTTATAAGACCAGACCAGACATTCATACTCAGACATGGAATAATATAAATCTTGTTATAGTCCCTGCCAAACTTATCAGAAACTGGGTGAGTGAGTATGACTGGTTTATCATGCATAATCATCCCGATATCAAGATATAACTGCTAGTTAGTCATAAGCAGTATATGATCCCGGTCGAGCTCAGGGGCAAGATCTAGAAGGTTAATAACTGACAGAGAAGGAGCCAGCGAGATCCTGACAGGTTCCTGGATCTCTGCGCGCCCAGGTCAGCCGAGTTAATCAGGGCTAAGGCGGCTAGAAAGGTGTCCAGATAGTACTCTAGTATCCCAGAGCTCTGGCTCTGCCAGCAGTACCAGGAGATCCTTGATCACCATAAACACTTCTCTCTATTCACTCTGACCAGTAGTGGCTGCTTGATTATTATCACATCCCCCCAGAGCTTCTCCAGTCAGGTTCAGAGTGTTCTCGCGCAGCAGGCCCGAGTGCCCAAGCCCTCCCAGGGGGCCGGGTTCAGATCGGACACTAGGACCAAGACTCTTCGGGGAGATTTTTGGCTCCGGGTAATACAGAATAAGTATTATAAGAAGAGATGTGAGGAGAAGACAGTAGCTTTATTCAGGGGTCTACTGTCTAAACTGCCATGCTAGATACTCACTGGTATCCTGTTCGAACAGTCCCCAGCAGACATGATCTTATATTTAGGTCTGCTTGAGAAACTGTCCTGGGCCTGGGATCCTGCACTTGCATACTAATCTATTCACTATATCTAACAGATTAGTCAAGTTTTTATCTTGATATAGTCCCCCCTGGCTGCTATCTGCCAGGCCTTAGAGTTGCTTGCCTATGTGCTGCAGGGCCTGGCTTTCCTGCAGTGCACTGGGGAATCACGCTGGAATGGCCAGTCTATCCTTGAGCTCCCCCCCCACAGGTGAGAGAATCTATACTACACCCTGGCCAGTGAGCACATGAAGATCCTGCAGCCCATCACCTGTGAAGCTCTTAATATTATGAACAAGGAAGAGCAGAGACAGGTTTTATTACAGGCCCAGCTCTCCCGTGCTCTTAACTAACTGGTAATCCTGAGTGGGTTCCTGATAATAGCCACGCTGTCAGAGAAGGCCACCTGGGACCTCTCGTGGACCAGTCAGGCACTTGACTAGACTGGGTGAATTCATGACCTGGTCATGTCTGTGTTCTACCAGCACCTTAACCATACCCTGCAGGGCTTCACTAAGTGAGACTAGCTGGCCGAGATTATCAGGCAGATAGTGTGCCAGCTTAACTATATAAATACTCTTATCAAGCTTGTTGTGATGTTCTGATCACCCGTGGTGGTCTTTATCCTGTGACTTATAAGTCCTTCCTCTAATCATGCTGTGTTATACCCAGTGCTGATTAGGCCCCCCTTGAATCTACAGGTTATCTAATAGTTCTTTCCTAATCAGCACGCGTAAGTTATGTTTACCACCACAAAGGATTGACAGGGTCTGATTAACTAGTTTCAGAACTTTCTCACCAGGGCTGATATGGATGAGTCTAGCCAGACTAAGGCACTAGAAATCCTGATCGGGTCTATCAGGCTTCTAGGTGTTAGATACACCCTCACCCGCGTGTTCACACTGATACTGTTTAATCCTGATTATACACTAAACACAGAGGAGCAGGCTCACAGCCAGGTATCATAGCAGGGACAGTGGAATAAAGTAATAGCAGGTTTTTATTTAATAATACAGGATCTGAAGTATAAGAGATGGATCTAGAAATAGCAGAGCAGATAGCAGGCATTATAGCAAGAGTCATATACTCCTACAAAGTAGACTGGTTATGATAGTTAGATCAGGATTGCCCTGGAGTAATACTAATATCTAGTTTTAGTTAAATCTATATCAGGGGTGTCCGTGCACGATCAACTAGCTATCATATTCTTGACTTTAATATCAGGCTTTTACTATAGTCAGACTAGTATAGTTAGCACAGGCTTATTATCACCAGATCTAACTAGTTAATCAGGTCAGGTTAACCGGAGCAGCTAGATCAGCTGGATCAGCTAGATTGACTGGGTCAGCTGGATCGGCTGGGTCGGCCGGGTCAACTGGGTCAGCTCTATCTTAGAGTTAGCCCAGCTTGCCCTGAGCTAGGCTAGCTAACCCAGCACACTCTAGCTGGTACTGGCTGATATTAATCACTAGTGTACCAAGCCTATTCCTGTCATTTCTCTTCTACTTCTTTGTTTATATTCTGAAGATCTTGAAATAGAAGCAGCTCAAAGAAAATCAGGACAGGAAAATCAATCTTTTCTAGATCTTATTATTAACTCTAGTGTTTCTTACAATCTTAAATCCTCTTATCTTGTTTAAAAATTATCTAGCTATTAATACTTGTCTTCTAACTCTTCTCTACTCTCTTCTTTATAAAGATCCACTCCTGCGTGCTGTTGACAATTTGATCTAATCTTTTTTAAACTATCAATCATAATCCTCATAACTAGATTCCTGTCTAACTAGCTGGTCACTCTATAAGCTCTATACTAACAGGGTTATATTCAAAATTAATAGACCCCCAGGCATCTTAATAGGTGGGGTTTGCTAATCTAAAATAGCTCTGCTACAGAAATGTCACCCTGCATCTTATTCTGAATATGCCTGAGTTTCTTAAGCTATTATTTAATATAGAGTTGATTAGTAATCCTAAGATCAAGATTATCTATTTCCTGCAGATCCTGGCTGAGTACTACTAGAAGGATACTATCATGGCTAAACAGTCTACTCATATTTCTCTGGCACTTGATATCTTCTGGAAGCATCTTATCACAGAGTTAGAGATTACTGTCATAAACCCTGAAGATTAAAATAATATGATAAAGTTTCTCAAGACCATCTTCAGGGTATTAGACCGGATTATCTAAGAGATCTTTTTATTCCTATACCAGGTGATGACTAAGCGAGAGACCTGGTGTACAAATCTATCCTGCTCGCTTTGATCAGATATCCTTTTAATCAACTACTACTAGCTACAGTTAAACATCTCTGATACTGGTTTAATAGACCCAGTAACCGTGTCTGATATCCTGGAATATAATATCACATCATATAATATGCTCTTTTCTTACCTGTTATGTAATATCAAGTCACAGGAACAGTGTCTTGATATCAGCAAGACCAGTGATATTCTCCTGATTTAACTTAACTATATACTTATCTTTGATAAAGTCAGCTAGCAGGAGATTATCTTTGAAGATTACCTGAATCTTCAGATCAGCAAGAATCACTCGGATATACAGGAATACTGCCTTCACGGGATGATGTTTCGCGTGGGTACTGGGCTAGAGAATAATTATTATAAAGTGGCTGTGCATGGACCTGATGAGTACTAGACCATGATTAATAATATAATCCTCATATATCATGCGGGGATAGAGGAATTAGCTAAGATCCTGGTGAATTAAATGTCCGTGCTGGTGCTTATCTATTATTACATGAGAGAAAACAAGATCAGAAGAATGACATAGAGATGTTTCACATGGTGGCTGCAGGGTCTCATGTCTGTTATAATCATACTAGGATAATTAGATAAATACCAGGTGTTGTTTTCTTAAATCAGGAGAAGAATTAACTAGAATAATCAGACTTATCAGAGTCAGACAAACATGTTAGAAGCAGCTTTATCATGAAGCTAACTATGTCTATACACAAGAATCAATACTTTGTTTTGGCTATCTTGGGTCTAGGGCGGCTGGGATAAGCAGTGGGTCTAGTAATCTCTGGGTTTGCTTGGTCAGGATTTCCAAGGCCTGTGGCTGAGGTTCTTCTACTGGCTGGGCGCTTGCCTCATGATATAACTATCTATATATGATAACCAGCAGAATCACAGGTATATATATCTATACTCTCTATACTCTATATAGATATATATATATCCCTCGCGCCATGTATTTAAATAGTATAGTTTATCATATGTTTACATACAAAAGCATATTATTCAATCTCTATAGAATTATCAGATAAAAAATTTTGGTCATGAAATGTGACAGATACAGGTTATAAATATAGATGAAGCTCTAAATATCAGGAGAATTATCTAATGAAAAATAAAAAGAATAATAAAGCTCGTTGATAGACGTGGTGGCTGAGATTCATGAAGAAGAAAGAAATCTATCTGTTTGAAGAACAAAGAAGTCATGTAAGAAAGAGATAGGCTAATTATATTAACATATCCCCTGGCTTGTTGCTTTTCTTTATGAGATCATATAAATCACTGATATCAATTATTCTTTGATGTTTTCCTACAAGCTTAATTACTGTATAAAATAGTCAAATCTACCCTTCTCCAGAGGCTTTGTTAGTCTGTCAGCAATATTATTATTGCTGGTGATGTGCTTCAAGCAGAGCTTACCACCATGAATTGCTTCACGTGTCTAATGAGCTGCCATATCAATGTGTTTAGCTCTGGAATAGAACTGCTGATTCTTAGCCAGATTAAGTGCTGCTTCGGAATCAGTGAATATGATCATGGGCCAAATACCACTGAAACTGAAACTTTCTAGGAGATATGTGAGCCACAGCGCTTCTTGTCCGGCCACTGATATAGTGTAATACTTGGCTTTGGCCGTTAAAAGGGACACGACTGTTTGCTGCTTTAATATCCATGATATTAGATTATTTACCCACATGAATATATATCCTGTGGTGGATCTGCAGGTGTCTAAATAACTAGTATAATCAGTGTTTATATAGCTGGATATAACTCTGAGCGCCTGTACTAGCTTCTTTACTTCTTTAATTACCAAGTGTGTAGTTTCTCTACCAATTATTTTCTGCAAGAAGCATAGAGCGTGTACTGTGTATTTCATATGTGCTTTAGTAGGTTTTGCCGTGTACCACATCATCTTGCCAATAGGAAAGGCTATATCTACACGTGTTAATATTAGCAAGTATAGTATACACCCCAGTAGGCTCTGGTAGCGGTGTGTCAACATAATACTTGGTTAGTGGGCCTTGTCTGCTGCGTTGAGCTTTATAGCTAGTATTATTAATATATCACTTATTTTCTCTGAATCGCTGTCAAAGATATCAAGTATCTTTTGCGTGTATACTTCCTGTGATAACTTAATTAATCTTCAGGCATGATTATGCTTAATCTTTATCCTGAGATACTAGTTCACATCTTCTTTATCAGTCACGTTGGATTACTTTGTCATGTTATTATACACTCTCTAGATATTATGGAGATTACCTGCCATCTGTATATTATCCACGTGTACTATAAGAAGCACTCTATTATCTCCTTCAGACTAATAACCCCCCCCTGTAGAGATGCTATTCCCCCAGGGATTGGCTCTTAACTTCGGGAAGAAAGTCCTAAAAATCAAGTGGAACCAGGAGGAGAGGGTGATTCTGTGTGTTCTTTACAAGCACTTTTAAAAAGATCTTGTGGCTTTTTAAGAGATCTTCAGCTGTCTCTTCAAAAGAGAGTTGATAAAATATGGGATTCATAGTGCGAGAAAGTCTTTTATTAATACCCAGTGAGAATATATGAAATATAGTAGTGACCATGTGTTCAAGAGGTCCATCTGTCTGTGATACCAGGCAAGCCACTATGGGGTGATAAAGATGACTCTACCAGCTACCTGAAAGACCTCCTTATTAAGACCCCTATGCTACTCCTCTATCTATACCGCGGTTTGTTAGCCTAATCCTACCACACGGGAAGTACCACGCACCTGGAGGCACGGATGACAGCGGCAGCAGCCTGGCAGCAGGCAGTGATAATCAAGTGGGACAGACAAGCTATCTGCAAGAACACGTGTGATTAGCTCTAAGCCCTACGAAGTCATTTAATCAGTGCAGGTGAGCCCTTGAAATTAGCCTGCAAGGCGCCTGCAACTAACGTGGGCGAGCGACCAAAATCAGGATACAAGGCAGCTGCGGTGGCGGTGACCATGAGCTGCGCCGCTTGGCTGAAAAGGAGAAGAAGTGAAGCTATTCATGACTACTTCTGCAGTGGGGAACGCCCGCAGGTGGCAGAGAGAATATACTCACTGTTTAATATGAAGCGGTTGGTTGAAGAGAAAGAAGAGAAGAAGAGAAGAAGAGAAGAAATAAAGAGCTCTTAAATTCTTGAAACTCTGCAGGGCTAAATAACTAGAACCCTGATTAACTCAAGTCCTGCTCTATTTAATAATATTGTGAACAGCATACTGCCTAAAAGGGTAACCACCTGCAAAGAACATGTGTTGGACATAAAATCTACAAAGAAGAGACCTGCCTACCTCCATCTCATACAAATTTATATAGCGGCGAGGCATGTTAACTTTGCATGGTAGAATATGATGTCTATATAGGGCTCTGGGGGCCAGACTCATGAAGAAGAAAGATAGTATTAGGTATAATAGTCTCAGGCATGCTAAACTACCAAAATAATGAAATAAGAATTCTAAAGAGGATTATCAACCGACCTTTCTCTTTCTCCCTAATAATATTCTTATTATTCATCTTATTAGTGACAGAGTCATCACTACATGACTACATTTTATTAATTTCATTGATTCTCTTGAATTCTTATTATTCTCCTCTTCTCTTGATCTTATTAAGGAGTCTCATCCACTCTCTACATCTCGCACCCCTTCTCGAGGTCAGTGATTAGTTCTAGCAACAAGGCTATCCTACTATCCTCTATATAATTCTTCAGTGCTATTTCTAGCATGTGATCTCTTTCTCTGGTGTGGTATCCAGAGTACTGCTTTGATGCTAATAACTAATAATATATTTACTTGAAAAGGATCCAGGATACAGCAGCAAAATTAGATATTTATTTCTGTGAGAAATCTTGGGATGATATTAACTTATTATATTTCTGGTATTAACAGGCAAGAGCTTTAGAGATGACTAATTAAGAGAGAGAGGCCACAGCCCCTGAGCTTAAGAAACTTGATTAGTCTCTGGAAACAAGCCCAGCTGTAGTAACAAGCCCTGATATACAGATGCTCTATATTTCCTTACTGCCACTGAAAGAAGACACAAGCCTTGTTAATAATAGTGAGAAGCTATATTACTAAGCTGGTGTTATAATCAGTCCTGGAGTGCTGCAAAATTATATCACTTGACTAAAAGATATATTATACTAAGCGCTCCTGCTCAGTATTCCCAGGCATGTTATATATCTACTATACTCTGTTAGATCACAGCCTAACAGCTAGTGAAATACTGCTAGTTTTATACCAGTGATCTAATATTAACTCCCAAGAGGTTAATTCTAAGAAGCTATTTCTCACCAGTCTTTTCAGAGATAGTGTGAACTATCTCCTTTCTGAATAGCTCCAGCAGAGTGAATTTAATATCTCTGTGAAAATCTATATCAGTATTAAGAAGTCTCTAATACTGTTTATCTTGACCTTCACTTCAATGCTTGCCCCACTCTACTAAGTATTAAGAAATTAGGATGATGTAATAATTTTAATTATTAATATCTTGAAACTATAAACACCTGTTTTCTCTGCTTGTAACCTTGTCAAGAGACTCAGGATTAATATCAGGGGATATCATAGGAATGAAGAGTATCTTATTTAGGCCAAAGTCCCCAGGCCTGCTATTATCTACTCATGCAAAATAAGTATTCTTCTAGAGATTATAAATGCGGTTAATAATATCAGAAGCATCCTGTAACTTGATAAGATCTCTTTATTTAAATATGCAAGGCCGGCATTGTATCAAGCCCTGAAGAAAGGGCTAGAAAGAAGAGATTTCAAGTCTAGCCTGACAATCAGAAAACTCCTATCCAATGGCAGTAACTCGACCATACCTTGAGTCGAGTTAATTTAGCGTCTTTTTCATGACCCGCATGAGTAGAGTCGACTTTTCTCTTCAGCCCCTGGGTCGCTTTATGAAATATTACCTCTTACATCTTGAAAATTTAATAAGTTATATTTTAAGTATTTCTTTATAATATATCTAAATTTTAGAGTAATTCCTATAATAGCTGATTTCTTATAAATTTTTAAAAGTAAGAGGTTAAAACAAATTTTTTGTTGGGGTAAGACTCGGGTAGCCCCTGTCAAGTCTTTATCTTCTAGTCAC
>KZ559628.1:0-68990 GCA_002850765.1 Aspergillus taichungensis
AAAAGGTTAAAAAAAAAAAAAAAAATTAAAAAAAGAGGAAGCTTGGTTAAGCTGGTGGTTGATTTTCCTCTTCAGCCGCGACGAAAATGTAAAAAAAAAAAAAGGGAAAAATACCATCACGTGATGTTATGCAAGGACAGTGGTTCTTGGCACTGGAATCATGACAGTTGATGGGGTGGTATGGCCATGAGGTGCGCAAGAATGTCGATTTCGAGGGACGTCTAAGATCTTCTCATGAAGACAGATGGATCGAAAGACATTCAGATCTCCTGGTCTTTGTTATGGTTCAAGGGTGGCTTGGATGAGGGTATCGTGCATACGCCGTCTGTACGTGTCATGCGCCGGTGATGCGGATGTTAGTGGGGCAGATGTGACCATACCGGTAAGGGAATTACCGCTTGTTTCTACGGCAAACGGGTACTACGTATTGGGGAGTTATGTGTGTATCAACATAACGATGCGTAGTTAAATGACGTCGGAATCAAAAACATGGATAGAATTGATCCACTACCTACGATGGTCCATGTTGACCTTCTACATAGCATTTTAGGTTGACCCATCTTAAGAGAGAAACGGAAAATACATTAAATGTACAGGGTATCTAGAGCTTGGCCTTGCCCTGGGCCTTCTTGAGGACGGGCTCCATCTTGGTCGCCTTCATGATGTTACCCTTGATCTTGAGCTTGCCGCCCATGAACAGACGCTGGGCGTTGGCCTTGCCGGCAACGAGAGAGGCGAAGTCAGCATCGGAGAGGGAGAGGGTGACTACATTGGTTAGTTCTTTTTTTTTTCTTTCATTTTCCTGTATAGCCCAGATTGAGACATACCATCAGCCTTCTTGCCAGCAGGGGCAGCACCCTTGCCAACCTCACCGACCTCCTTCAGGTCGAGGTACCAGCTCTCCTCCTTGCCGCTGGCGTTCTTGATGTTGAAGCTGACGATGGCCTTGGCCTTCTCGACGGCATCCTTGCGCTCGGCGGCATCGGACTTGAGGGTCGCGTTGATCACGTCGAACGCGGCGGAAGAGGGGAAAGCATCTAAATTGAAACTGTTAGACCTGGGGAAGGGAAAGGGGAAGGGAAGGGAAGGGAAGGGGAGGGGATAGAGGGAACATACCGTTCTTGAGAGACATGGTGAAGGAGTGGATGTGGATTGTGGATTAATTGAATGTCACACAAAGTATCAAAACCTGGAGAAAGGAAGAAAGGGGGAAAAAAGAAGGATGCACTGGGGGAGGAGAAGAGTTTATATTTCAACCTAAGCTTTTTTTCCCCGGAGAAATCGGGGCATGTGAAGTTTGGAGGCGGTCGGACTGGTTGAACCGAGGCTGCGGATCCTCGGGGATTGCTGGACATCCACACTCGCAACGACTGCCTTGTCAGTCAGGACGATGATGGTATCATGATATCCACTGTTCTAATTTAGATCATAGCTATGACAATAGAGAAAGTGCCAGAATCTGCCACATGCATAACATTGGTCTCCACTTGAGGGTACCTCGTAACACGGTTATTCAGTCTGATCTAGATCTCTTAAATATTTACTACGGAGATAACCTCGGGGGATTATATCAGTATAAAATATGGAATGGATTTGTATTTTCAAAATTATATAGAATAAATTAAAAAACATGGAAAATAATTATGACTATAAAGAGTGGTTCCCGTATCCACCAAGATATAAATATATATATCTACGGTATATGGAGTTTTACTATACTAAAATAAATGTACAATACTACAAATAAATGAACTTGTTCATCAGACAGCTATTACACTTATATACACAGGTATAAACACACATCAACCATACTATTCAGTATTTCATGAAAAACCAAAGTAAACGGGTCAATTCTTGGTTCTGACAGGGACGTGTTTGCCTCAGGTTCCTCACCGTGGAGGGGAATGAAAAATTCAAATAAATAAATCAAATAAATCAGAAATTGCCACCAGAGATGATAGATCTGGTCAATCCACCCTCAAGATATCTGTCTCACCTCCTACTGATTTCTCCTTCTTTCATATGTGACAGAACAAAAGAGACCAATCGAGGGTTTGATTGTACTGCAGACAATCAATTTTGCCGCCAAGAAACGATCTTCCGATCTCACTGATTTCTGCCGCCTCGACGTGTATCTCCATCTTCCTCCCCGGGTTGCTGGAACGACTTCCATTCCGCCCCTCTTGAGGCCACATCTTCGTGTCTTTCATCATACCGGCTCGTTTGAGCTACGGACGATCGAAAATATCACTTGCTGTCTTGGTCCGCTTGGAAATCGATCGCGACGTTCAGTGCAAATGGCCGCCGGGCCTGAGGCGATAAGCTCCACCCGACTCCAGTGGGTGAACGAACAGATGGCGTCTCCCACTTCCCCATCCGTTGGCGATATCCTGGATGATATCGAACTCAACCATGTCATTCTGCAGAGCTTAGACGAGGAGCGCCCCGATGCCGTCGAGGACCGACAAGATATCGTCAATACCATTCGAAACCTCGAGGCTCGCCTGGCTGAGCTCCGCGGAGTCCCTCAGCCTTCAGAAAGCCGCCCCTCGTCCCCACCGCGTCATCAGCCATCCGCCTCCGAGGACCTGGAAGTGTTGCGCGCGCAACTGGATGGGAGCGCTGATAATGGTCATCGAATGGTGGTCAGTCCCCCGCACGGCCGTTCCGCCATGTCACCTCCGCCGCGACCAGGGCCACCGGGCTCGGGCCAGGGAACCACGACCGTGTTACACTCGTTGGGCTCGTCGTCCGCCCCAAAGCGCCCCCATACCCCCGAGACCGATGCGTCCGACGACACCGATGACCTTGAACGACCGCCCCCCAAGCGGACCCTACTGAGCAGACCCTCCCCGCGACCGAACTCCCGCGATATGCCGGACCGGAGCTTTGACAGAGAGGGCTCGGCTGAATCCCAGACCGATGACTCCTTGATGGAGCTCCTGAACCTGGGCGGCAGCGATCTACGGGCACTGGAAGAGGCGCAGAAAGAATTGGAACGGGATATTCAGAGGCGCAAGGAGCAAGAACGGCAGGACGAAGAGCTCGCTCGCAAGTTTGAGCAAGGTTATTGGGAGCCGCCTTCGTCAAGCCAAAGTACTCCCTCGCACCATTCCAACTCGCCGCTATCAAGTCGGTCCCAACAGCCCCCCGGTACGATGGATCGACATCCATATCCTTATCGTACCTACCAGAACCCAACCCTGCCGAACCCGCCACACAGGCACGTGGAGCCGTCCGCCTTGCACTCAATGGGCCCTTCGAACCCTAAGCGTCCGGCACCTATCTACCTGGCCGATAGTGACGATAGTGATATCGCGGAGATCACAGCGGGTGATTTCCGGAGAAACGCGCCCCCCCAGATGCCTCGGATGACCGACCGCCCGACCCTGCCGCCTCTCCCGGCTCAGCCGTCCCATTCGCCGTATAACAACACCTGGATGAGTAGCTTTCGGAAGTTTTCCAGTCTCCCTAGTCTTCCCAATCCCTACGCGTCGCTCGGGGGTCCATCCAGGCCGGGACCGGGGGATATGACGGGTCGTCCCGCTCCCATGTTTGGTCCCCATGTCTTGCACAGTACCATGTCGAGGCTCAACCAAGGGAAGCAGATGCTTCAGGATGCCGGCAGGTCCGCCATGGCCGATTTAAACTTTTTGTTCCCAACTTCCAGAGTGGCCCCGTATGACTTGTCCAGTGACTACGAGGTGCCAAGCTATTTCTGGGAAAAGTTTGAGGATGGCGTCGATCCCAAAAAGGTCAACGAGGAGATCAAGCAATTGCTGGAGACCATCCGACCGGATTCGGACATCGATTTGAAGAACCGCGAGGGCACGCCTGAGGCGCTCAAGCTGAATTTGCTGGAACACCAGAAACTGGGCCTGTCGTGGATGAAGACCATGGAAGAGAACGAGCAGAAAGGCGGAATCCTAGCCGACGACATGGGTCTCGGGAAGACGATCCAGGCGATCTCCCTCATGGTGTCTCGGCCGTCGACCGACCCAGACCGGAAGCCGACCCTCATCGTGGCGCCCGTTGCGCTGCTCCAGCAGTGGAAGCGGGAAATCGAGAGGACTCTCCGGCCCGGAAAGCACCAGTTGACGACTTACGTGCTGCATGGAGAGCGGCGCACCATGGCCTTTCGCGACTTGAAGCACTACGACGTGATTCTGACCACCTTCGGGACCCTGTCTTCGGAGTTGAGGCGTCGGGAGAAATACGACGAGCTCCACGCGTCGGGGACTGCTGGAGAAGCCCAAGCTAGAGACATGCTGAAGTCGATGCCGTGCCTTGGTCCAAGTAGTAAGTGGCATCGTATCATCATCGACGAGGCGCAGTGCATCAAAAATCGGCACACCAAGGCTGCTCTTGCTTGCTGCAGGCTGAACTCTACGCATCGGTGGTGCATGACTGGGACTCCGATGATGAACAATGTCGAGGAACTGCACTCTTTGCTGAAATTCTTACGCATTCGCCCGTACAACAGCCTCGACAGATTCACAAAGGTGAGTAAACAGAGGCCACGGATTTTTTTTTTTTTTTTTTTTTTTCTTTTATTATTCTGTTCGTCTCTACAGAGCTAACTGATCATCAGGACTTCACCCGGCCCTTGAAGAGCGGCAGCAACGATGCGCGTGACAAGGCAATGAGACAGCTACAAGTATTGCTCAAGGCAGTGCTCCTGCGGCGGACAAAGGAGTCCAAGATCGATGGCAAGCCCATCCTACAACTGCCGCCGCGGGTATCCGAAAAGGTCCATGCCGTGTTCAGCGAAGACGAACTAGAACTTTACCGATCTCTCGAAACCAAAACCCAGCTGCAATTTAACAAATACCTCGCCGCTGGCACCGTTGGTCGGAACTACTCCAACATCCTCGTTCTGCTCCTGCGCCTCCGACAGGCTTGCTGCCATCCGCACCTGATCAGCGACTTCAGCGTCCAGGTCAATGCGAATACCGACGAGGTGGACCTCATCGCGAACGCTAAAGCATTCGGCAGCGACGTGGTCGTTCGCCTGAAGGATAACGACGACTTGGAGTGTCCATGCTGTATGGACGCGGTCGACAACCCACTCATCTTCTTCCCTTGCGGCCACAGCACCTGTGCCGAATGCTTTTCGCGCCTCTGCGACCCGGCGCGGGCAGTGAGTCAGGGGCACGACGGCTCGGTGGAAGCCAGGTGTCCCAACTGCCGCAGAAATATCGACCCCAAGAAGAACACCGACCATGTTTCATTCCGAAAGGTCCACTACAACGAGGGACCCGATGACGCGGAACAGCCCGAACCCGCCCAAGCAGCAGACGACGAGCCAAGCGACGACGACAGCGACGACAGCGACGACGACGACGGCAGCCTATCACGGTTCATTGTCGACGACTCGGACGCCAAAACCGGAAGCAGCTCCAGCCAATCCAATAGCAAGCGCAAAGGCAAAGCTCCCACAAAAACCACAAAGAAAACCATCGCGGAGCTCAAAAAAGAAGCCTCCAAGAACCAGAAATCCAAACGCAAGTATCTCCGCCGTCTCGAAAAAACCTGGATCCCCAGCGCCAAAATCGAGAAGACTCTCGAAATCCTCGAGTCCATCCATGCTGGCGAAGCCGGCGAAAAAACCATCATCTTCAGCCAGTTCACCTCGCTGCTGGATTTCCTCGAAGTGCCCATCATGCGGCGCGGGTGGGGCTACCGGCGCTACGACGGCAGCATGAAGCCGGCCGACCGCAACGCCGCCGTGCTCGAGTTTACCGATAACCCCAACTGCCGCGTGATGCTGGTGTCGCTGAAAGCCGGCAACGCGGGGCTGAACCTCGTCGCCGCGTCTCAGGTCATCATCTTCGACCCGTTCTGGAATCCCTACATCGAGGAACAGGCCATCGACCGCGCGCACCGCATCGGCCAGCAGCGGAAGGTGCAGATCCATCGCATTCTGGTCGAGAGCACCGTTGAAGATCGCATCCTGGAGCTGCAGGATAAGAAGCGCGAGCTGATCGAGGGTGCGTTAGATGAGAACGCTTCGAAGAATGTGTCGAGGTTGGGGACGCGTGAGCTTGCTTATCTATTTGTATGCAAATCTACCTCTCTTTTCTACATGTTTTGGATCCTGACTAACTTTGACTATTTAGGGCGTTCACTAAGCAGCATCCGCCTGTCTTTTACTCACTTATTTCTTTTGCAACGGCGTTCTACCTCTATCAATCTCGGGAAATACTCTTTGCTGCACCCTTTCAAGATACCCCATCCATGCCTCTCTTATTCCCCTTATTACCATACCCTATTTATACCGATGTTGTACCGGTTTGTTTTATTGATTTTTCATTTCACCAAGGTACTTGTTCTAGTTCATTCAGTTCGGTCATTCGTTTTTGTTTCTTTCAGAGCGAAATAGAAATACACGTGGGGGTAGATTGTTATGGGACAACGGTCAGATTTGGTAATTTTTACTTTCTATCTACTCTCATAGAACATACACGTAAGGTAAAAGCGCGCCTCAAGTGGAATCGAGATCCTTCGATCAGGCAAATCATGAAATGGTTCCCTTGACACCATGTCATGGGTTTCTCTGGTCTCTCTACGCTTGCTTGTTCCTTCATCAGGGCAGCTTGAGACGCGCAACCGAGAGTTTATTCCCGATGTAGTGACCAGCTGGTTCGATATGGCGTCTGGTAGGATTGGTTCAGCAGATTAAGAGACGGTATGGACTCTTCCTCTAGTGAATGTGTCCTCTTAAACGGTCAGAAGTGGCTGCTCGGGTCTTGGAGTTTGCTGTACACGTACGGCATCATGTTGACGATAGTGCATGTGTTTGTTCTTGAACAACCAACGGTAGGGTGTTGAGGTACGCTTTCCGGTCGAATATTGCCTTTGGCATTAAGTCCAGTGGCCAGAATCTCGCGAGCTGAGTTGCTGGCACAGATTCAATAGCGTAGTATGCTGGATTATCTGTCATTATAGAGCCTGACCAAGTGCTGGTCGGTGGTCTGGTCTAGCGGTCTAACATGATATGGTCCATGTGGTGCTATTATCGATGTACCCCAGTACTTATCTGGACGTGAAACTGTTGATTGTGGGAGATACTGCGCGAAGCAGTCAAATAATGATGATTTTGATGATGTTCTTGAAGCTTATCTGAAGATATGAAGATTGCAGATTGCATGAAGAATCAAGACTACTCTGTGTGGGAATACTGCAAACCTGCTGGTCTTTGATTAAGTTCACTGATGAATGAGTTTTATATTCTATATGGTATGGCATGTTAAACCACTCCTGACATATCTATGTAGTTCTTTTGCTCTCTTTTTTCATGCCTTGATATACTACCTACCTGCCAAACCGTCACTCTCTCCGTCACTTTATTGGATGAAATCTTGCACTGTGATATGTGCAGACTTAAATATAGCAGGACTGAGTGGCATTACTGCACTGGCTAATAACAGAGACAATAAATTTTGACTTGTATTAGGGGGGAGAGAGAGAATATGTGCGTAAGTTTATACATGAGTGTGTATACCTGCTGATAGCCATAGGTGAACAAAGCATGTGATAAGAGCCTAAGTATTGCTTAATCCCCCATATATACCTATCTAGCACTATATATCATGTCTGTTATTGATCTAGTTACTCTATGCAAGTTTGGACTTGTTATATCTATGGTGTCTGGGATTGGATGATTGGCTGGTGGATAATTAGATGGTGGATAAATGATCTTGAATGTATGCCATGGCGTAGTGTAGGAATTGCCCCTATGATTGAGTATCTAGTATGTCTTTTATTTTCTTCGTTCCTTTGTACTGGAAGAGGGTCCAAGGAGCAAAGTGGCCTACAAGGCATATATATTGATAGTGTAGTTTGCTTTTGGTGTTCTAATTTTCAGAACAGAAATGGAACAGTTGAGAAAAAAAAAAAGTGAAACTTTATAGTAGGGGTAAAGAGGACAAAAAGGGAGTCTAGACTACTAGGTGTTGTTGTGATATTTTGAAAAAAAAAAAAAGAAAACAAAATGCATATCAATCGTGCCCGACCATCATGGACGTTTCCCATTCCGCCAACCGCTATCGTTGTATCGTAATCCGAGACTTGACATAACGAACCAGACCCAGTGGAATTTCCCGGAGAGGATGGCAGTCATGCACTGGACGTCACGCCATGACCATGCGAGATGGGGTGTGGGCGCGATGCCACGAGGGCTGACATCCGGTCTCCCCCCAAAACTTCGTCACGCACGAATTTACAAATCCGCGTCGTCTTCGTCGGGCAGGGGCATCTGGGCGGCCGCGTCCATCTCCGCCTGGTACTCCGCGAGGACTTTGCTGTCGACCTGCACCTCGGGAGGAGCCAGGGCGGGGGCGGCAACGAATTCCTAAAAATTGCCGAATTAACAGACGCCCGGGGTCACGCGAAACCAAGGGAACCTACCAGCTGAGGGTTGCCGACCAGCTTGCGAGCGAGCCACAGGAAGGGCTTCTCGAAGTTGTAGTTGGACTTGGCGGAGATGTCGTAGTACTGCAGGTTCTTCTTGCGGTGGAAGGTGATGGTCTTGGCCTTGACCTTACGCTCCTTGACATCGACCTTGTTACCGGTGAGGACGATGGGGATGTTCTCGCAGACACGGACGAGGTCACCTAGACCGGGGGATCAGCGATGGGTTGGATAGTCCAAGGGAGATGGGCGACTAACGGTGCCAGTTGGGGACGTTCTTGTAGGTGATACGGGAGGTCACATCGAACATGATGATACCGCACTGGCCGTTGATGTAGTAGCCATCGCGCAGACCACCGAACTTCTCCTGTCCAGCGGTATCCCACACATCGAACTGGATGGTACCCAGGTTCTGGTAGAGAGGTTAGTCGATACAATCAGGGCGAGGCTATGGAACGATCCAGCCGGGGTGGGTGGTGCATACGGTGGTGAAGTTCAGAGGGTGGACCTCGACACCGAGAGTGGCGATGTACTTCTTCTCGAACTCACCAGTCAAGTGGCGCTTGACGAAGGTGGTCTGTATTTATTGGAGGTTAGCCAAAATGTTTGTTGTTCATGCCTCTTCGGGAGGCTGGAAATAAATTTTTTGTTGACGGCGGGGGAATCCAAGGGAGCAAAACAATGGAGAGTGACAAGGCCACCACGAGGGGAAATCATGTTGAATAAATCCGCATCGTGTCAAAGATGTTCTTGATCATTCCCTTATTGATTCTTTTCCCTTTTCATTGTTTTTTACTTGCCTTTCCGGTACCACCGTCGCCGACCAGGACGAGCTTAAAGGTAGGTGGGGCGGCTTCAGCCATGGTGATAATTATGTGAGGTGAAAAGGGAGGGGTGGAAAGGAAGGAAGATAAAAACAGAATCGACCCGAACAAGTCAAGGGAAAAAAAGTCGGCAACGAACGCGACCGAAGTAGAAGCGATGAAAGTGGGGGGGGGGAGGAGGGGATCACAGAATGGAGAGAAAGCAGGAGGGAAAGAGGAGGTGAAGAAAGAGTGAATTTTCGCCCCGACTCGAACCCGGTCACGTGGACACTGCCTCAGGCAGGGCTGCCCCGCGGTCGAGCCTCACGTCATGCTTCTGTTGGACCGATGTGTACTGGACTATCTGACTACTGCGACAATTCACCGTGTCTACTCGGCTGACTGTGACAAAGATTACCTCGGTAGTCAGGCTCCCCATGAACTGGTAAGAAATAGAATGACAAGGTGTGTGGAATTCAGCCCAACCTAACGTAACGCCCCTTTGATGCCTTCCGGTATTCCAAAGACCCAACCAGCCAGTCTGGTATCCAGATCCCATTCCTCAACGATTCTTAGACAGCCATGAAACAATATAAATTCAACTAGTCCCTGATGGACATCACAGTGGAACCAGATGACAGCCGAGTAATCCACGACCACCCCAATTTTGACGCGGCACAAGCTCTAATTGGAGTTCGCTGATGCGGCTTGGGTCGGAGTCGGATTTGCGCGAGACGCTAACAATGAGAGGGCGCTGGTGGAGTCAGTCAATGATTCGGCACAATGATAGTGTCCGGTTTCCCAGGGGCCAAGGAAAGCTTACTCCTTCGTTTTGTTGCACAGTCTGGGCCACCTTCGTGAGACGCTCATGGTTTAACCAGTTGACACTTCCGAAGCTGCGAATAGTGTCTCCCGCCTTCAAGCCAGCTTGATCTGCAGGACTTGCAGAGACCACGCTATTCACCCGCGCAAACGGTGGCCCAGCCGACCCAGCGGGGGGCGGATTGCCGCCCAAGTCGCTACCAGACCCGGGTATCCCATTCGCTGTAGATGTATCTTGCGCGCGACGGGTGTTGGCGAAATGATCCTGGATGGCTGAGTCAATAAATCGCATGACGTCTTTATGGTCGTTTCGGAGTCGAATGATTTGTACGCGCGTAGACCGAACTACCTAGTATTAGCTTCGATGTCAAAACATAGCCTTGTCACTATGGTCTTACCCTGCGCGACATCGATATCGTCCCGAGGAAATCCATCGAACGTAGTCAGGGTCGAATTCATGTTGACGCCATGCTAGAGAGGCTTTCGTTAGCGACACCAGTAGAACTTTAGGACCAAGCATAAAACCCACAGAGCTGAGAACGCTACTTAGCGCAGACAGTTCATCTTCGATGCGTTGCTTTTCTTGCATCAGTTCAACGATGGTGAGCTTCGCGAGGTCGCGCGGAGGACCTCCGTCCGTCGACGGACCGGAGGTCACAGTAGGAGCATGGATGTTGTCGTCCATGAGGATTCCCATTTCAAGACGAATTAATCATGATCGGAGAAGGGGGGCAGGGTCGGTCGCTGAGGTTGTCGAGAAAGATAGGGTAGCTCGTTATCGGGAGAGGTGGTGGGGACGGAGTTGGCAGAGAAAGGAATCTGGGGAGGGACCAAGACACGTTCTTGGCACGCCCGGTCAACATCATCTTCGTCTTCATACTATAATCTACTTTCCAGTCTCTCTCCTCCTACTCGATTGTTGTGCCTTACATACATTTGCGCTGATCTTTCAAGCTATGATGGTTGATTACACGTTCCACGATCCAGTTATATGATCTGTCACGGCATATAGTGAACTGGCAATGCCTTCTACACGTGAAGTTGAATTTCTCGTGGAAATTTATTCTCGTATTGCGTCCCTGAGAAGGGGTATGACATCGGGGTAAAGCCCAAGTTCACCACGATGGAGTCAGACACCATGCACAATGCTCCTGGAAACGTGGAGGTACATTTGTGGTCTAGTGAAAGCCTAAGGCCTGATTCTTGGGTCGTGCCTTCCAGGACTCTTTCCTCTTTGATATCTTTTGAGAACAAACAACATGGCCTACCTTAGAACTTCTCAATCAAAATCTTTTGGTTCATCAATTTCTAATCTTGGCTTCAAAAGTCCAACATTCATTTCAATTAAGTTCTATCAATGTCCAATATTTCTTCGAGTTCGTCCGCCGCCATGGAGGACAAGGATACGAGTGTGGCGGATGATTTTCATCTGGAGAAATATGGCTCGCTGGTGATTCCACTGGAGTCAAATGAGGCACGGGAATCAACCGACCGAGTAGCGGGTTTCTTCCCCTTCAGGCGATGGGTGGATGGTTTTCGATCCAAGAAGCGCTATCGCTCTGACCAGCCCTCCCGCTACGTGGATGGATGGCCCGAGATCCTAGAAGACAGAACACGCGACAAGGACTTTGATTTAGCTTGCTACGCAAGACTTCCGGAACCACAGTGGGAGAGCTCGTCAGGGACGTCATCGAACTTAGGGACAGTTCACACGGCTACGATGAGTGTTGCTAGCCAGAGTCTTTTGAGATCGCGAGCCACGACGCAGACCACAAGTAACCATAGCACAGGATCAGATCAGCGTGGTTCTATCGATAGCTTAAGACCAGCCTTTAGGTTTTCTATCGATGAGGAGGCGCAAGTTCGCGCCATCAAGAGGCGGGAAGTTCTTCGAGAAATAGTCACGACCGAGGCAGATTACGTGTTTGGACTCAAGGCACTTGCGGAGGCAAGGATACCATTTCGGATACAGCCTTGCCAGCTTGACTGACGCGTGGAATCTAGGTTTTGTTCCTGTTTTCGGCTCGACCCGGAGTTTACCACAATGTACTCGACATTCGCGAAGCACATGAGACCTTCCTGGCGCAGATCCGCAGCGTGGCGCCTCCGTCCGGCCTTGCTAATGGAACCTTTGACATAGCCATGTCTAATCGGGTACATATGCGCCGCGGCACAGTTGACCTGGGTCACCTCCGCTTCAAAGCATTCCATAATAAGTCGTTGAGAACGCGAAAGTTCAAGGCATCCATGGACTTACGCTTTAGGGCGCTGGCAGCGGAGGCCAGTGCAGCCCTAGCCGTTGCGAAAGAGATTGGAAAGCTGTCGCTCTCTTTAGCTGCCTACGAGGAATTCTGTAACAACTACCAGCAGCTAGAGCAGGATATGTATCTTTTGCGGCGAACGGCTCCCAATTGGCCGATCTTTGACCAAGGTATAGAAGCCTTGTCGAAATGCGGTGCTTCCATTGAAATCCAAGGCCTAGAAAACAAGTCGATGACCATCAATGATCTTCTTATCAAGGTCAGCTTACGCTTCCTCGCATGAAATCATGTTACGTGATTGTTTCGAGACTAACAAGAACCAGCCCATCCAGCGTCTTTGTAAATATCCACTGCTGGTCCAGGAACTGCTTAGACATACCCACATCCAAGACAGCCCTGCTGCACATGATGGGATCAGGCAGGTTCTGGAGACCGTGCGCTCCCGAGTAGGGCGTATTAATGAAATCCCCGGAAATCCGGTCAACAAGGACCTTCTTCACAAGACACTCCTGCTCCAAGCTATGTTGGAGTTTCCCACTTCGGGAGTTGTACACGATGTTTATAAACAGCTTGGCGCAATGGTATTATGTGGCGTTCTCCATGTCACATACCAATCGGCGGCGACCATCACTGGTAGCTTCATGGTCTGCGTCCTGTTCGGAAGCCATTTCTTTCTGGCCCAGCCAAACGATAGCTATCGGAAGCTCCAGGCCCTGCTGTGTCTGTACGTGTGCGACATCAAAATCGATGTGTTGAGAAACCGCAAAGGTGCCTATTCTGTTTCCGAGTTCCTTCACGTTAGCACTAATGATGCATAGGTCTCTGCTGCCACGGATGTTTATACTCCTGGAAGCTGGATTTCCAGTACCAAGGCAACCGATATGAATTCGTGCTAAGCGCCTCGTCCGCAACGGAAGCAATGCGATGGAATACCGAGATGCTCAAGGCCGCCTCAGGGTTTGCCGAGGTGTCCAAGTCCACTGTTTCAGAGCTACGTGCCACTTCTTTACTGTCCATGGAGCTCAAGCCGTTGGATGGTGATCCCTATTTGACATCTCATTTGACACGCAGGCCTTCGATGAACTCACTGAACCCGTCTTGGTCCCAACCTAACATGCAACATATGATCATAAAGAAAACCCACAGCCCGAACCAGGCGGAGGAGGCTAAACCGAACGATAGCGAGATCGAGCGGTTCAATGTGTGCAATGTGTGGCCAACGTTGACCTTGATCGCGAAGAGACAGGAACGGATTAGACTGGAACGATATATTCGATGTATCTATACGCGACACATCCTGCCATACCCCGGGATGATTTCCGCCAAAGGTGATATCCTACTGGGAACCGAGTCCATTATGCGGCGCCTCAGCTACCGCCCGGGGCTGTATAGGCGTTCGAGCTCCGTGAATATCCCTCCACGGGATTCGGCTGCCGTTTACAATCGGGCACCCAAGGGTGCTACCGACAACATCTACTCTGCCCCGAGCAGTGGAAGGCAAGATACGTTCAAGTTCAAGTTGTCACACGCGAAAGAACGGCACGTCGAGACGGCTGCGAAGGGACCGGGGACTGTGAGGAAAACGAAGACGCTACGATGCAAATGTGCTACCGGACCAGCTTCTACGCCCACCCTGCCGTCGCCCAAGAAGACCGGGGACACACCTGAGACCCCTGAAATTTCATTCAAAACCTCGATTCGGACAGTGTTCAATTCTATATCCCGTAGAAGGTCAAAGAAGAATCCTCGCGTGGAGGCAGGCAGTGGGGTATGGTGATGCAATCGCTTCGGGGATGAGCTGCATCATTACATCAGACCGGTGGGGGGGGGGGAGGAAGTGGGCTGAGATTGTGCTGGTGGATTGCTTGGCGAGATGTAGTAATTCGGGATCCTCAATTGACAATTCTCCCCACCGACGAGTCACAACAGGAAATCAATGATCATAGGTGACAGGAAAAACATACCCTCGGAGGGGCTGGGCGGATCCTGGTTGTTGGCAGTACTTGGGACAATTGGAGCCCATTCTGTAACCGCTGGAAATTATTTATGGGTCGATGTCTGAGCTCCAAGGATGGCCGCGATGACGTCGACAGAGGAGGGGTTGGACTATGCCGTGGGATAAGCTCTACATAAAGGCGTCCTTTGTCCAGTAACTCCAGAAAATATCTTCTTCATTCTTGAACAAGTTATCATCAAGCATAGCTATATTCTATATTTCCTCTATACCCTCACCTCTTTTGTTGTCTTTCGATTGAGCCTTCCGGCCACCATCTTGACAGCTATCAAGTGACGTCATCACCTGCCATCGCAACATCTACCTTGCTACAAAGCTCTCTTTTCTCCCCACCTCATCTTCTTTCCAACCTTCAACTACTCCATTCAAAACCCTCAATTTACCTCTACACACAACCAACAAACAATTATGGCTCGTGGCAGTGAAACCGTTTCCAAGGTCATCTACAAGGGCTCCTCGGACGACTTCATCGTCTTCGTCGACGACCAGGAGATCCTCAAGCAGTGGCGGTCCGACAAGTCCATCCCGCTTGCTCAGGTCGTAAACGGATGGAAGATTTTCGTTACTCATAAGTATGTTTGATTCAATCCAACCCCCTCCCAATTGGATATTCCCAATTGGATATTCCCAATTGGAGAAAAAAAGATAAGAAAGAAAGAAAGCTAACAACGCCCTCCAGGCAAGGAACGCAAGGTATCCTGGACGGTGCCAGCAAGGGCAGTCTCGAGAGCGAGTTCGGAACGTCCAAGGAGGAAGACTGTGTTGCGAAGATCTTGGAGAAGGGGGATTATCAGACGACGGCTGTATGTTCTTCTCCTCCAATCTTCTCACTAGACAATGAGTGACCCATGCTGACTCTTTCTGTAGCAGGTGCACGGGAAACAGGGCGAGACTAACTTGAGCAAAGGACCTCAGAACAACCACTAGGTCTTCTCATACTACTTGTCGGGCCCCCCGATCTCTCTCTAGCTAGTCGGTTGGATTGCATAGTTTGCTCTCAGCTGTGTTGACCAACAACGTCTTGATCAGAGGATAGTCGGTTTGGGCATGACTGGTTCATTGGATGGGTGTTTGTTAAATGTTTTCTTTACGAGCGAATGGGTTTAAAGGATAAACCTTACGGATACGATACGAGTATGCGTTATGTTATGACTTGTTGAGAAGTTCGTGGTTGTGTTGATGTTGTTCGAAGGGGACAGCGAACTTACTTAACTGCATATGGATAAACAAATAATATTATATTAGCATGATGGTTTGTGTGGTCTGGTGTATACTTTTTTGTCTTAATGGCCGAATGATAAGTTCCGAAATGAGTGCTGTGCCAGGTGTATTCTATATAAGTCTTGATAAACGATAATTGTATAGACCGAAAAAGAAGAGAAGAGAGAAAAAAGACAAGATAGAAAGAGACAGATAGAAAGCCAACTCCCTAACCACCCCGCTCCTCCCTTCTCCGCACAACCCACTCCCCCAATTCATCCCAAACAGCCTGCTTCTCAGCCCTACTCATCCCAGCCGCCAACCCACTAGTAGTAGTAGCGACAAAGACCCTCGCACCCGCCCACTCGGCAGACCGCCCCATATTCTCCCCCTCATCCTGCCACCCATAGCGAAACTCCTCCTTGCGAATAGCCCTCCCCCGCCTCACCCGCCACACGGCCTCCCAGATACTCTTCCCGACCAGACAGACGACCTCGGGCCGCTGCGCCGCGATCTTGGCTTCCAGAACGGGCACGCCGGCGTTCATCTCTGCGCGGGTGAGCATCGAGGCGTCGCGCGTCGCGCGCTCCACGATGTTCGTGTTGCCGATGTTGTACAGCGCGGGCAGCCGGTATGTGTCTGAGGGGGGGTGGCGGATGCGCGTGATGCCGGAGGAGTGGAGGAGTTTCCAGAAGAGGTTGGACGGGTGGGCGTAGGCGAAGCCTGTTTGACCGGTTTGGATGCCCGGGTTGACGCCTACGAGGAGGAGGGTTAGGTTTGGGGGGATGGTGTCGCGGAGGAGAGAGTTGGTGGTGCTGGGGGTGCTGGGGGTGGATGGGGTTGTTGGTTGGCTGGGGGGTGTTGCTGTTGTTGGTGTTGGTAAAGATGGCGATGGTGAGGTGAGAGGGGCGGATCGAGAGCGTGTCACTATGCGTGAGGTGGGAGACGCTGGTGTTGGTGCCTTTGGGCGGCGTTTGCTGCGCTCTCGTGGGTGTGCTTCTTCTCTTTTGGTGGTGTATTCTTCGTCTTGGGTCTTGCGTTTGCGCGAGTCAGAGTTGGTGGATGGTGTTGGAGCCGGGGTGGGGAGGCCAGTGGACGCAGCTTTCGACGAAGGTAATTCTGCGTCGGTCACTGGTTTCGATGTGTGAAAGTATTGGTTCAGTTGTCCGTTGAAGGTGGTCTTCTTATTGACGGGGACGTCGCCATCGTCGTGTTGGAGGCCATTCTCCGTTGCGATTGTCGGTGCGGAGGACATTGCCCGGGCTGATACTGTGCAAACTGAGATTGTTTAACAGTGTGTTACTCGTGCATATAGAGTAGACGCCTGATAGACCACCACTGGTGAATTGTGAGAACACCGGTTTTAAGGTTGTTGAAATAAATTTGAAAATGATCCATCGGTCTTGGTTGCCTGCACGGCACGTGATCCGACACGAGAACCTGTGGTGGCAAAGCGGTACCTGGTTTTTCCCTCTTCTTCGAATAAACTATATCCAATGATAGTGTTTACCAGATTTCCAGCTGTGGAGCAGAGATATGTGCAGGGCGCTTGACAGCAGTTCTCGAGATGTGGTTTATGGACTACCTAATATAACCTCATGTACAAATCAAGATCACTCTTGCATCTGCTCATCTTCACTAAGTGCATCTTCTGGCATGGTAATTGGCATTCCCAGTGCTGCTGACTTATGTGTCATCTTGGACGCCATCTCCTCCAGTTCCTCTTCAATGTCAATGTGGATGCGAAGCTCCTTCTCAACCAACACATTGTACACATGCCGTAGCTCGTCGAATCCCATGCCCTCGTCGCGCCCCGAAGCAGCCGGGTGCCGCTCGCGAACGACATCCGCGCGAAGGTGAGTGAACGCGAGCATGAGGAGCTCCTTTGACCATGGACAAGCGCGCATAGCGCGGTAGAATACGTCTTTGGCGCGAGCGATGTTACCGCGCCAAAGCTCGAAAAGGATGTAGAGCTTCCAGAGGGAAAGACTGGAGCGGGTGGTGGACATGATAGTGTTGGTTGCGTCGGTGCTCTGTTCGCCGATGGCCTTCTCAAATGCAGCCCTGACGGAGTGGAGCGTGGACCCCGCGTATTCAGGACGAAGAAGCTCAGTGTATATGGAGAAGAAATGCGACGTTACTGGGACTTGGGTCATCGTGAGGGTCTCTGCGGAGTGACGCTTGGTCTCGGTGATATCTCTGATGGTGTCCCTCACGCGCTCTTCAATGCGGAATCGAGATTCGTTCCAGGTGAAAAGGCAGAGGAACATTGTATTGTGGGGGAACGACTGTATGCTGTCCGCGAGAAGGGAGCGGATGTGAGTAGGCTTGTACATGCTACTCGTACGAACATGGTAGTAAAGGAACCGTGCGCGGGCTTGATGGAGTAACTCGGTCGCGAAGGATTGGAATAATCGATCCTGCGCCGGGAGTGTACCAACCCTGCTGATAGCCTCATCGTACGCTTCCAACGCTTTGACCAAATCTTGAGAATGAGTGAGATAGAGAAGGATAGCGTAACAGTCTGACCAGGCGGCGAAAGCATGGGACTTTCGGTTGGCGAGTATGATTTCCTGGGTTTCTGCCAAGTAGCTTTGTATTTTCAACAAGCTAGTCGGACTGAACACCGGCCGATCAGATGTCTCAGGGAAATCTTTCAGATCCACGCTATGATGGGGCATAGAGATGAGGAGATGGGAAGCATGGGCTAAATTTCGTTCCTCTAGCAACTCCCAGATCCACGTTCGCCAGAGGTAAACACTCTCTACGCTACTGCTCTCGGAGAACGTTTTGCTCATAGAAAGAGATGTTGCCCAGACATGGTCAGCAGCTGCCTGGTTGCCGGACCGGCGCTCCATCAGTGCATACGCATTGTAAAGCCGCAGACTCGATGGCCTCTTCTTCAAAAGTGACTTTGCGTATTTCTTTGCCTCTTTGGAATTGCACGCGAACTCCACGGCAACGGCGTACTCTGCTAGCTGCTCGTCTCCTGGACTGGCCTCGACCAATGATCGGAGTGATCTTCGAACCCAGTCGGGATCGATGTCGGATCGCGACTCCAGAGTCGTTTGTTGCCACGCCTTGAGCGAGGAGAACCATTTCTCACCAGCAAACAATGTATCACCACTGTGGATGAAGTTCTGATGATGGAAAGTCACCGGGGACACGGAGGACCGTTCGGTGTCTGATCGGATAGCCGGGATCCAGTTTTTGAGTGTGGTGTCAGGACTGCTCATTAAATCATTCCGTAAGAAGCTATCTCCGGACCATTTGCTGGTCGTCTCCAAATTGTTCGACGACATGAGTGGAGGAAGATGGCAGAAACACAAAAAGCCATCTATCAGCTCTTGCGTAGAATACATGTTCCAAACCAAGGGCAGAATCTCTTTAAGATCAGATGCAATGATAACTCGGTAAGGGTCATCTAGGTCTGATTCGTCCAAACTGCGCGCCGGCAACCGCGCTTCGACGATTCGTTCTCTTTCACACACAACCCATGACGCGAACGCCGCCCTCAAATCAAGCTGGAATTGTGGCGTGAAAACCTTGGGGCTCGGGACAGTATTGGATTCACTTCTCCAGCCCTTCGCGCCAATATCACCGAATCTCGCTCTCTCTGACTCCCAGAACTCCAAGAAAGCTGACATGAGCCTTTCTTCATCATTGACATCCAAAGAATCCGGTTTGTAAAAAGCGAGTTCAAAGATAGACTGCCAGAGGCCAATTGCATGCTCAGTGAAACCCGATTCGCGGATGAACGAGGTTAGACGCAGGAATAGATACACTTGAATCTGGGCTTTCTGAGGGTGATCCGGAGCAGACCTATTCAACTTGAGGCATTCAACGAAGGTGGAAAGACATCCTTCATACGTGAAATCCAAAAAATGTGTCTGACGGAAATCAAGGTATTTGACCCAGAGAGAGATGAACTGAGAATTTGCTTTCAAGATAGCTTGCCATTGCGAAGCAAGCTTCTTGGTGTCCCAAAGCTGTGCACCTTCTTCGAGCCGACCAAGAATAAGGCGATCCCGAGAAGGCGCTGCTCCTACTCGTTTCAACGCTTTGTCGTACAACGATAATTTGATGTCTGCCAGGCTCTTTCTTTCCGCATATGTAAGCCTGCTGGACTCTCTTTCGGCACCTTTGAGAAGTGTTTCCTGGTAATCGATGAGTTGAAGCCAGCTACCGACATCATTGGGAGTCTGCTCGATATTTCGGGATAATTCAACGTTTCGTTGTTTAATTTCCTCGTCCGGATCGTATCGACCGCCTTCATCGCCACTATCCGACACGGCTTCTAGATCGCTGGGGATATCCTCATCAGGCTTCGCCTTGCCAAGTATCGAACGATATGCGTGCTTTTCATTATCAGAATCCGAGTCACCAAGCAGCTTTCTGCGTTTCCGGCTTCTACGATCATCGAGAGGTAGATAATCTTTCGAAGCATCGGCGGCTGATTCGAGCAGTGAGGTAGGTCGTACGCGAAGCAGTCTGGGCCGTTCCTTGCTCATTCCAGATAGGACGCTCTTTGTTCCTGTCCGCGACGCGTCCGGACGCCAAGTGCTCGGGCTGACGACGATAGCGTCCCCTTCCACTGTATCACGGTCGATCTTGTAATTGGGGGGCAGGCCCAGCACGCTGCCTTGGCCTACCCGATGGTAACGAGGAACACTGTACCGATGTATCGTGCCATATATTATGTTGTAGCGGTCTCCTTTGCGATCGATAGTATACAAATCAGATGCATCCTCCGTTGGCTGTTTCACGGTGCTCGTTGGTGTAGATCGATGCTCCCGACGGAGCTCCAGCGCTCGCGGCTTGACATCTTCGCGAGAGGAACGGCCTTCCCTGCGCTCCCTCCGATGCTCATGAGACCGAGAGCGTTCGCGATGACTCCTATGCCTAGAATGGCGCTTTTCATGGTGTCTCGACCTTTCGCATCTTTCGCTGTCGTGGGTGCGGCGCTCGGAAGGCCGATCAGGTGCGGGTGGAGGGGCCGGGGGAGGCTTGAAGCTGGCGAATTTGGGGATAGGCTTCCTCTCCTGAGACATTGTAGAGCAAGTTAGTGCGACAAGCTTGACCGCGCCCAGAATCCACGGTCACTCACCTGGGAGCGCGATGAATCCATGCTCCAACGACGTCAATAACAACCAGTCAGGTGTGGCATTGGACCGCATCGCTCAGGAGGGAAGGCGGTGGAGAGCGACTGGAAAAACCTCCGCTCTCACATCGCGCACTGTGACTGGCCGGAGCAAAAAGCGGCAGAAAAAAAAAGTTGTCCCCGTTTAATCAGTAGATTTGGTGGAATTATTTTCAACCCTCATCGGAACTACGCCGTCAGATCCAAACCACAGATCTCCCCGTCGAGATTGAAGAAGAAGGCTGCCGAGGGATGGATGTGTTGGCTGTATCACGATAAAGAATAAATTCCGGTTGCACAATGGCTTCGTCCCTCGCCGCGCAGCTGTCGCAAATTGCGGCAAACTCTACGAATCAGCTGAACCTCAAGGCCCAAAGGCTAGCGCATTCGAAATCCTTGATATTTGACTCGAAAGTTGCTGGTTCGCAAGACTTTGAAACACTTTACCAGATATGCTATGAAGGTTTCCTCGAAATATGTCAGCTGGACCCTCGGTTCGCGCCGTTCGAGCGCACGATTTTCAGCGAACAGAGCAAGGCCGAGGACCGGACGGAAATGAACGCGGCCCAGAATAAGGAGCTTGACTCGGTGCTGGAGGCATTTCTGACGCTAGTGGGAGGGAGGCTGTTACTGAGCCCTGCAGTCAAAGCAGTGGAGTGGCTTGTCAGGCGCTTCAGGTGCGGCGATAAAACTCCGATTCGACGTTCGTCGGCTAACATGCGTACAGAATTCATGAATATAATACGGCATTCACCATCCTCACTTTCCTACCTTACCACACGACGCCCTTGTTCCTAAATTTGCTATCGATTCTACCAGAAGACTTGACGCCCACCTTTAAGATCCTGTACCCCTATAAAAGTGGCGCCGTCAACCCCCCTCGCCATCCCCTCGTGCACAGCGCGACGACAAACAAGCCGTTTTTTACCGCCCTGAACAGTTATGTTCTCCAGGCTGGCCGACAAGATGCCGGTCATCATGCGCTCCTGACCTTCTGGGCCGGGATCGCCACGGAGGCTGTTGCTGGGATGTTGGATGCGGGACGTGCGGGTCGGCGGGCAGAGGAGAAGGAAAAGCATGACGACATCGTCCTCCAGGTGCTTCCGGTCATCAGCGATGGATTGGCTATGAAGGATGTTTCGGAGCTTGTGATTGGCTGTTACATGCTCTGCGTCGTTCTCGCCCAGAAGACCGCACTCCAGGACAATGTGCTCGATAGCTTGATGGAGGCCATTGCGGCTTCTTGGACGGACGAGACGCTCAACTCGGGCCTCATTTGTCTTTCGGTGTTAGCACAGCGGAAGCCCGACACAAAACTCCCCAAGCGGGCTTTCAGGGCAATCCTTCGACTGGAGAACCCTATTCAAAAGCTTTCCGAAATCTCAGGCCAGTACAAGACATCTAATCTTCTTCTGGGTCTGGTGTCTGGATGTGTTGGGGACCTTCACAGGCAGAAGGACACCACGCGTCTTGATATGCTTTCGCTTATGTTCGAGACTCAGCTTTTGGGAGAGGCCGATGTGGGCCCTGCTATGGCCCTGGTCCTCCATGCGGTCACCGCTGCTAACAAGGACGGCGGAATACCTCTGCAATTCCAGACGCACCTTGCCGACCTGGTCCAAGACTTCAGCCGATCCGAAACTCTTGGCCCCATCTTCCAGAAAACCATCGAGGAGCGCTCTATCGATGTCGCCAGTCTGGAGCATAGCCTGCAGACTGTGATTGAGGCCGTGCCCGCAACCCAAGCCGTGAAGGATGTGGAAATGGGTGATGTAGACAAGGAAGAGGAGCAGGAAGATCTCACGCCGTTCTTGGAGTCGTTGCAGAAGGAGAGCCTGTTCAAGGACTCTTTCCTCGGTGTTCAGTCCAGCCCTGTGTTTGACCGTCTTGTTCAAACATTCGCGCTTGCTGTGGGTTCGCAAGAGAATCTGGATTCTTTCACAGGGTTGCCGGTCCTTGGAAAGACAACTGCTACGAAGTCTCCGCAGTATCTGTCGTTCTTTACCAGGGTATTTTCTGGCCCATTTCCCACCGGAATTCGGGCTAGTGCCCTGAGCATCGTCTCCTCCGTCCTTTCCACTTCCGCCGCCGTCGATTATCAGGGTCTCCTCCCTTTTCTGCTGGTCGCCCTGACGGATTCGTCGGAGAGAATCCGTCGCGAAGCCACAGGTGCTCTGCTCGCTGTGGGGGAGCTGTACGCAAAGATCAAAGGTGACGGTAAGGATGACATCTGGGCCCGGGATTCGCTCTACGGTCAAGGAAAATTCTCCAAAGGCGTCCAGTGGCTCTCGAACCGCGAGGCACAGAAGCTTTTTGAGCGCGCTTTGATTCCGGGGCTGGAAGAGTATGTCCTTGATGCGGCTCACATCGGGCAAGTTTTGGAGGCTACGCTCCGTGGTACTACCGCTGATTCTGGAGCGTCTGAGCTTAAAAAGCCCTTGCGGTCGAGCGTTTTCCATTTCCTCTGTTCCCACATCGTGCAAATGCCGCTGTTCGCACCCAAATTGGCCTTGCTGAAGCTGGTTAACCGCATTGACAAGGCGGGCGGTATTACTCGCACGAAGGAACTTGAGCCTCTGTTGAAGGCGTGGAAGGAGATGAGCGAACAGCAGGTCCAGGAGGTCTGTGACAAGGAACGCGTGCCTTCGTCGGAGATGGAGAGCCAAATTGTTTCGACCGTTACGGCCAAGGAGAAGGATGCGATTGCCATCCTCTTGTCTACCATCAGTCCGTACTCCGATTCTCTGCGTCCTTCGTTTGCCAATGCCGTCTTCGACCGCATGAGGAGCATCTGGACCAACGTTGTAGAGGACCGACGGGTTGTCGCTGCAGAGAAGCTCTTCGATATCTCGACTGGGACCGATTCGCCGCTTGCCAGTGGATGCAGGGATGTTCTCAGAGCCGTTGAGCTTCCTGGCGCCGTGCTTCTGCACTTCCTCCTGAAAATTCCCGCTTCTGTCACCGATATTGAGGGTCTGGGTCCAGCGCCCAAGAGACGACGCACCAGCCAGAATAACATGGTAGCAATGACCGTCAAGGATGAGGCCAAGCTTAGCCAGCTCATGGAGCAGATGACGTTCATTCTGGAATTGGTGGACGGCTCTGCCCCAGAGACTCACCCGGAATTGGCCGATGGCTTGTTCCAAGTTTTGGCCGCCCTCCATCACTTCAAGGCGCAGGTTCAGTCGGGCATGAGCTACCTGCTCAGCTTGGCCCTGGGCAGCCTCCTGGCCATCGTCAATAGATCCAAGGCTACTGCAAAGGCCCAGTTTGACACCTCAGTTATTCGTGCGGACTTGGTTGTGGATTGTGTGCGCACCACGGAGAGCCCTCAGGTTCAAAATGCAGCTCTCCTCCTTGTGGCTGGCCTGTCCGTTATTGCGCCCGAGCTGGTGCTCCACAGCGTGATGCCAATCTTCACGTTCATGGGATCCAGCGTTCTGAGGAAGGATGACGAGTACTCGGTCTCTGTGATTGATCAGACCATTGACCAAGTTGTTCCCGCGCTCATTCAGTCCCTGCGTAACCAGAAACGGGATGTCGTCTCTGGAACGTCAGAATTGCTGCTCAGCTTTACGGCTGCATTCGAGCATATTCCGTCCCACCGCCGTCTGCGACTCTTCCATGCGCTTATCACTAAGCTTGGAACCCAAGATTTCCTGTTTGCCGTTCTTGCCATGCTCGCCAACAGGTATTCTATGGACAAGGATGTTCTTATCCTGATGTCTGGCTTGGCCTCCGACGCGAGCGCTCCGGTTGAATTGAGCACCTATAGCAAGTATCTCGGACTGATCAGCGACTCCCTCAAGCCCAAGCCGGGGATCTCCAATGTCCTTCTTGGAATTGGCAGTGATGACGGCCGTGAGCCCCAGAAGGTCGCGGTCGATCTGCTTCGTGCCCTGGCTTATCTCCTCAGACATTCTTCCCTGAAGTCGAAGATGAACAAGGCATTCGCTGCAGAGGACGATGCCACCACCCAAATCCGGACCCTGTTTTCTCAGATCTTGGAGCAAATTTTGTCCATCGGCGACGTCACCCAAAACAACATGAAGTCCGTCAGCCAGGCGAGCGGCGAGGTCCTCAGCGCGCTATTTGGCACGTTGTCGGCTGTAGACTTCCTTGATACTATCGAAGTGCTGCTCCAAAGACCCAGTGATGAGCTCCGCCGGAAGGTTTTCCGACTTCTCGAAGGCCGTCTGCGCCAGAACCCCGAGCGCGACGGTGCATCGCAGCTCAGGATGCTGGACTTCTTGCCCACCCTTGTCAGTGTCGTCGAGTCGTCGCCTGACATTCTCCTCAAGCACGCCGCGGTGGCTTGTATCGACAGGATCGCAGAACAATACGGCAAGAAGGACCCGTCCAAGGTCATCCGGGCCGCCCAGGTTATCGCCAGCGATGCTTGCATTGGCCAAGAGGACGACCGTATTCGCGTCATGGGTGTGCTGTGTCTGGCCTCCATGGCAGAGGTCCTGGGACAGGCCATGATTCCTGCGCTTCCCGAGGCACTCCGTCGTTCGTTGGCATTGTTGGAGCTTAGCCTGGAGGAGGGCAAGACGAACTCCCGACTGCACGATGCTGTCTACTCGTGGTTCTCCGCGCTGTTTGTCCATCTTCCGTACATGGTTTCTTCCGGGTACTTGGATAAGCTGCTTAACCTGTCCTTCAAGTCTGCCAACTGCGAAGGAAACGAGGACGAGAGCCGACAAGAGGCGCTTCAACTCATGGCCCGGAAGGCAGATCTGGCTGCTACTCTGGGAGCAGTGGACCGCAACTGGCAACATGCCGTGGCTGCAGGCCCCACCGCCACGAAGGAGACTCTGGAGATTGTCAGCCTGGCGATCGAGAAGCATCCCAAGTCCGCGACCGCGAAGAATTTGACCGCTCTGACGACCTTGCTCTTCAAGGTGTTTGATCTGCGCCGAGAGCAGGTATCACTGGGAGCCAAGGCGATGTTGGATATCTCTGATCTGGATGAGGTCGAGGAGACGCTCAACGAAGTTATGGTCAAGATGATCTACAAGTTGAACGACACCACCTTCCGACCCATCTTCACCAAGCTCCTAGAGTGGGCCACCACTGGTCTCACGAAGAAGGAAACCCAGGGTAACCTGTGTCGACTGACGACGTTCTACAAGTTCCTGCAGACGTTCTTCGGTACTCTCCAGGTATGCGCCCATCTGATAACCCCCATTGTCCTAAAGAGATATCTAACAGTTCTATCCTAGTCCATCGTCACCGGCTACGCAAGCTACATAATCGAGAGCGTCGTCGCCGTCCTCCACAAAGCGAACCCCAGCGATCCCAACAGCAAACCCCTCTGGCTCGCCACCATGCGCATGCTGCACAACGCATTCGAGCACGATCAAGATGGTACGTCATAACACCCCCCCACTTAACCCAACCTGCACAATCTAACACAAAACAACAGAGTTCTGGCAATCGCCATCTCATCTGAGCGCGATCTCGCAACCGCTCATCTCCCAGCTCGGTCAAGCCAAGACCTCCGCCACCGCGGCGCTGGTCATCTCCGAGACCGTCCCGGCCATCACGGAGCTCGCCGTTGCAGCCGATTCAACCGACAACCACAAGGAGCTGAACACCATCCTGATGCAGTACCTGCGGCCGTCGGCCGGACCCACGGGCAAGGCGGCAGGCGGCGAGAACCCGCACACACGACTGGCGGCGCTCAAGGCGGAACAGTCGCTCACGGAGCAGCTGGGCGAGGAGTGGCTTGCTCTGTTGCCTGAGATGCTGCCTTATATTAGCGAGCTGATGGAGGATGAGGACGAGAGTGTGGAGCGCGAGGTGCGCAGATGGGTGAAGATGATTGAGGATGTGTTGGGGGAGCGGTTGGATGATATGTTGACGTGATTGTTCTTTTTTCTTCTTCTTCTTCTCTTGATTGAAGATTACGCACTTGGGATGGCGTTTTTTTTTGTATTTCTAAAAGTCGATAATAGATGTATACACATTATCACATTTACTATTTATGAGCAAGTAATGAAATTAGATAGGGAGAGTTGGTAGAGTTATGTATGGACTGTAGAGGTATAACAGTCAAAGGAACGATACAGGACCAGCCTGAGGAAGCACAGAATGAGGAAGAAAGATGAACGTCAAGAAAGAAAGACAGGCTCAACCCATATGAGAAGAAGAAAGAGAGAGAAGAAGAGGGCGAAACAGTCATGAAAACTTCCTCCTGAGATTTTCAAACCGTGAAGCCGGATAATCGATGATATTCATCTTTGTATCCAGAACCCCCGTCCCACCCAAGCTGTCAACCAACTTCAGAAACCGTTAGCACAATTATACCAAAGAAAGTAGAGAGAAAAAGGAACGAAGGGAAAAAAGAAGAAAACCCATACCGTAGCAATCAAGCTCCCCTTGCCCACCTCTCGATCCCCACTAGCCTCCCACCACATAGCACCCCCGAGACCCTTCCGCTTGATATACTCAGCCTTCTGCCTGACAGTATCCTGCGTATCATAGCTGATCATGACCCTCCGCTGCGGGTCATAACTATAAGCAGCGCCGATATCCTGTTCAACGATGACCTTCGCGCCAGGCCGCGGCAGCGCCTTGACGTCCCACACGTCGAGGTCCCAGCTGCCGTCGCCGCGGCCGCTGGTGTCGTCGACTCCGGAGAAAGGCTTACCAGGGCCGTCGGTGTTACCGAAGGAGCGGCCGTACAGCGGGATGCCCAGGCTGATTTGGGAGGGGGGCAACCCGGCGTCGATGTACGCGGAGATGGCTTGCTCGGTGTTGAAGGGTGTGGAGAGCGGGTTGGCGAGCGAGGGGTTAATGTTCGCTGTGTGGGCGGCTGTGCTGTCTTCCTTGAGTGCATAGTCGTAGGCCATGAGGTTGATGAAGTCTGCGACCTGGGAGATTGCTTTCAGGTCGAGGACTTTGTATCTGGTGGGGCCTGGGTCTTTTAGTTGATTTTCTTCCCTTGGGGACTGAAGATTTCTGTGTATGTACCTGTTGCAGTGGCGACGCTGAGGAGGAAGTGTTCGCCTTTGGCATGGACTTGGGCGTATTTGTCGAGTTCCTGTTTGGTCGGTCAGCAAGCTCATTATCTGGAGCAAGAAGAAACAAGATTTATATAATGCTGACCTGTCTCGTAGCCTTCAACAACTGAAGCATGTTCTCGCCCTCCTGGTCATTGGAAGGATACTATCAACGCGCAGTTAACAAAACCAGATCATGTAAAGGTATGAGCCACCAAAACCCAGAACGTTAACGGAAGCAAAAGGGGGCAAAAGCAAGAGTAACCAACCTCCCAATCAACATCCAATCCGTCCATCCCCATATCCCCCATTAGCTTCACCGCAGTCTCTGCAAACCGTTGCCTACCACCCTCGCTGCCCGCTGGTCCTGCAAAGTGCTGCGAGAAGTCCCAGCCCCCGATGCTCAGCATCACCTTGAGGTTGCGATTCCGCTTTTTCAGCAGGAACAGCTGCTTCGTGGGGCCGTAAACGTTGTTCCCCGTGCTGTCGACCTCGCCCGAGTTGGGATCGCCGGGGTAGCGCCGCTCGAGGTCGGCGTAGGTGTCGGTGAGGAAGACTTCGCCGTCGGAGCGGATATCGGCGAAGGCGTACAGCACGTGGGTGAGCTGTTCCGCGGGAAGGGATGCGGCATGGTAGTTCTTTTTGAAGATGCCCTGGAACAGGAGAGAAGGGAATATGGTTAGCTGGATGGGTTGTGTAATTTTGGGGTGAGGATATGGGGTTGATAGGTATCGAACCCAGTTGACAAAGTAAGCCATGGAGCGGTATCCTCCAGAATCGCTCTTCGGCTCTCGGGCTGGAGCCGGGATCGAGGTCGAAGTCGCCTCAGGTACTCCAAGGGACAAGCTGGAACTGGCAGATACAGGAATGGCGACTGCCATACCCAGGTGCCAGACGCAGGCTAGACATAGGAGGATAGACAGAAAACGGGCCATTGTGTGCTTGTTCTCTCTGCCACTCACTGCCTGAGCAGGCCTTGTAGGGAACGGAAGGGGACTGGGAGTCCTGGTTGACACATTGCGAAAAACGACCCCACCATCTAGACTATATACTACGGCGTCCCAGCGGGCTTGGATTGTGGCATTCCAGACTTCATACCTGTCAAGTTGCCCTAGTATACCGAGCGGCGATAGGTCCAGGCCAAAGGTTACGGAACATAGTCTCACGGAAGGCGTGGATGCAGGGATTGAGGGTGTATCAAAGACTTTAATCCTCCCATCTGACCTGTTTTGGAAAATGCTGCGGCTGTTTCCTTGCAGTTCGACCGTTCTCATCATGACAAGGGTCGAGTGTTGAATGTCTGAGTAAGATGAGGAGTTCAGGTACTGTCCGGGCAAACCGGCGGGCGATGAGATTACCCGAATACGCAGGCGGGGTTTGAGTAAGACATCAAACCTCATGAACGGATATGGATCTCTTCTCTGAAGAGCGGCAGCATCGATGATGTTTTCAACGAAAGAATCAACAGAAGGGCCAACACGAAGCGTAGATGACGCCCATTTGGATCGATGCCAAGACACGAATCCACTCTATCTCTCACCGGATATCGAAAACATGCTGACTTCATGAACGTCGGTCTTTGTTGGAAAGAATAAGACAGGGGGGCAGTGATCTCGACATGAACTTCAAAGAAGGACGAGTCATCAGCGGCCTGGTGCATGGCCCCCTTCAACCACATGGATCTTCAAACGGGCTTAGACAGCCATTGTTTCAGGTGGGGAATGTGTACCACCTCTGTCATTACTTGATGATAAAGAAAAGATCCAAAGCCAATATCGGCAGATCATACCCCAGACCTTCATCGAGGTGATAGTATCACTGAACTCAAGTGGTACGGTGGCCAGAATGGCAAGTGTTGAAAAGGAACATGCCAGCGCATTAGGGCTGACGATGTTTGCCCGGGATCACCATCTACCCATCCAATCAAGGCAGCTCTTATTGACAAGATTGCATGTCAGACGTGCGATCTAGTCCCTGCATGCTTCTCTGACTTGTACTCCGGGAAATTGTTCTGCGGGGAAACCCTGCTGGGAGTCTAGATTCTTCATGTGGGCCTCTTGGGTGGATTATTGATAGTCAGATTGCGCTATACACAGTTGTTTAGCCAAACGTAGAATTCTCGGTGGGTCTAGACGAGCAAAATATGACGAAGGAATTATATTAGAGATAGATCTATCGTACAAGATCTATCAGCTAAAACCCCAGAAACAGGCCCCATGATTCTTCCCTAAGAACAAGAAACATACAAACACGCACATGTACAAAGGAAAAGGACGGGGCATTAAAGAGAAAGTGAAAGAAAGGCTCGCACGGACACATTCGTTTTCGCTAACAACAACATAAGAAAACGGGGTATATTTCGAAAAAGTAAAATGCACTTGAGAAAAACGCCGTATGCTGAAGAGGTAACTTTTTTTTCGCTTGTGCTCTGATTATAAGGGGGCGGTGGATAACATTTGTGAGGCACTTGTTTGGCCATATGTCTTTCCCTCTAACTGGAACTTTTGCCAACTCTCGAGCTAAGTTCAAGCTGGCCCAGCGGAAAGCAACCCAACATCTTGATCCGGCCGCAGGACCGCCCCCTGCAAGGCAGTGTATTCCGGCGGGGGTGGACATGGGGATGGAGTGACGACGGGCACCCGTCGTGGAGAAAAGAACTCCGCGTTGACCTCGGCCTGGGAAATATCGAGTTGCGAGCCCTTCCCCCCTGAACGCGGTTGGCTGATCAGCTGAATGGGCACCCGCAGGGAAGCGGATGGGTTGACGAGGTTTGCGCAAGGGGTGTGATAGGAGATGCTGAGTTCGAGAGTGTAGGTGCGGGAGATGAGGCACGAATGGAACGTGGGGACAAAGGCCTTAGACGCTGGCAGGGTAATGGGAATGACGACCGACGCGGTGTAGTAGGTCTGCCCTGCCGAACTGGCGGACGGCGGCGTGAGCGAATCTTCCGACGAGGTGGACTGCAGCGAGTCGCAACGGTTGAATGTGGTGGTAGTGTGTTTGGTCCATTGTGCAGAAGCGACACAGAGCTTGGATAGTGGAACGGCCTCGGAGTAGATGCCCCGGCCGACCTGCGTCCAGAGCAAGGCGCTCGAGGCCGACGGGAAGTCCGCCCAGGGCTCGGCGCTGTAAAAGGTCGACGCGCGCAGACGAGACCAGACGGTGCCTAGACGCGGGGGCAACTCGGAGCCAATGGGGTCGAAGCGCAGATGCACGGTGGCAGCGGTGCTGACGATGTCGCTGATAGCACCATTGGGTGGGCTGAGCTGGACGGGTTTGGGCTGGGTCGCAGTGACGACAAGCCGGCCGAGCTTACCGCGCATCAAGCCGCGCTTGACATCTTTCTCTCTCCGCGTGCAGTAGACGCTATCCTGATCGGTGAGGTTGAGAGGAGGCTCTTCGTCGATGACGGGGACGACGCGCACTTTCTTTCCGGCGGAGGCGAGCGACTTGGTGTCGTTTCGGCTTGAATTAGATCGACGGTTGACAACCACGCGAATCAGGTACGAAATGCGGCACATTTCGGGAGATAGGTCATCTAGCAAGGATTTCCCGTCGCTGGCTAACATGGGATCACCGAGTGATGGGGGGACCATAGTGTGGGAGCGCCCAACGTGCTGGTTGGTTTTGTGATGGCTGCATGCATGGGGGAGCAGACGATCGGGCACGACAAAAGTAAAGGGGAACTGATAGGTACGTCCCGGTTCAAAAACTCGTGGTGTAGGGTAGAGGGTCTCATCAATGGGTTGACGCAGGCGCAGGAAGGTCTGATAGGCCCCTGTGCGGCCAGGCAGAGCAGAACGCTCAACAGAGGTTCTCGCCGTACCTTTTTACTCAGTATATAGGCATCATCCACGGTAGGCAGCATAGCATACCTTCAAATGTTATATCAATCTCGTCAAAACGAGTATCTCGGTCTACTGTCACCATCGCCGTCCCCTCGATGCGATCTTTGGAGGTATATGAGTTGACAAGCCCATCGGCCTGGTTGACCAGTTCGATATTGATTTTGGGCCGCGCATAAGTGGTAAAGGCTTCCAGAGAACTAGAGCCTCGGGTTGAAAGGGATGACGGCATGATTTGAGATGTGACCCAATATGCCCAGGTGAGGTCTGCAGTATCGAGGTGGTGGAGGAAGGTATTTTGTATATAGAGACAAAACGGCAAGGGAAACGGCGACCCTAGGGTTAAATAAAGAGACAAAACAGGTCGATGCTTTAAGGATCCTTTTCTTTTCTTTCTTTTTTTATTCCTTTAGGAGAAAAAAAAAATAAAATAAAAAATAGTAAAAAAAGCCGAGGGAAGGTTCTCAGATGAATGTAGGGATGGTGTTGTGGTTGGGTAATGGAAAAGCAAAGTGGAGCAGAGCAGATATAACTAGTCTTGAAAGTATGTATTTATCTCCACGACTTGCCGGAGAATAGATATCCTTGAGTGAGCTGGAAGTTTGGGTCATAAATAAACCGATATGCTTCTCATTCGAATGGTTTGGAATCATCTTGCTGAGAAATCTGTCTGTTTAGGTCGTGACTCAAATGGAGCTTTGACCGTCGTTCTACTATTGCACGCCCTTCGACGAGTCCAGCATATCTGCATGGGGCTGATTAACATGAGTTTTGGCTCATGATTTGAGATGAAGCTTGTTCCATGGTGTCTAAACTGTCCTGATTGGTTTTCGCGCCCTAAGATCGGCCACGCCCTTGCAATGACATCCCTTGGCAGACAAGATGATCATACGCAATCTTTGAATTAGTCATGATTGCACCGAGTCCCTCGTATAGGGTCCATGGAAGGATATCGGCCAACCAGTAACTCGGGTCAGATGATAATCACTAAGTTCCTTTCACAGCTGGAGATGATGTCAAACGTGATTGTAGATCCTCCAAGATCGGGAAGAAGGAGCAGCATTCTGGAACCACCATCAAGATTATTGACAATGATGTATGGAGTATATTTCTCGTAATAAATCACGCAACTCGATACTATACTCCAGCAAGTAGAGACTACCAACTTTGCGCTGAGTCTGTAAGCCATTCATCTTTGGTCAGGAGCCCATGTTCATTGTCACGATCCTGTGAACCGTGGCTCGATATAGAATAGTGAGTCCCGGAAATCGGCCGGAGGATGCGACGTGCACGCCCTTTGGCATGGGCGGTGTTCACATGGACTTTTGATTGGCCGTGCTATCCGAGGATGTCCTGGCACGGCGAGCTATACGTAGTAGGTTCTGGTTCCTGACTGGTGTAAAAAGACATTCATGTGTGGGATGATACTTCTAGACCAACGGCCGCCAGAAAATACCATTAGTGGGCTTGAAGACACATGGGACATTCGATGGCAGGTTTCATGGCGAAAAAAAGCAGTAAGTTGATACCTAGTGGGATCCGCTCTCGATTCGATGGCGCTGCGACGATAGCCGATGCCGAGCGTAACCGAGAGCTAGCAATACCAATATCAAGTTTATCGCAGTAGAGGATCTCGGCATCACCTTGTCAAGCATGTACTTGTGGCACCATCCCAATCCTTCACCAACGTGATTTTACCCAAATTTATATCCGCTGCTATCCTTCGGTTAAAACTTCTGCCCTATACCTTAGTTTCCCAGCCGCCGCGTGTTTGAACCGTGATGGCACGTCCCCCCATCAAATCCACTTGCCGGAGATAACCATCGGCGCCATTTTCGGGACCCGCATGTCCCTAATATTCGCCTGTCCGACGTGGGCCATGGCACGGTAGATGGCGGGATGCCGACTTTCAACGCTTTTCGGGAAACGGCTAGTCCGTTAGTCCATAGAGATGGCTACAGTTCCTGTTCATTTGAACATGCGCTTCATTTATCGCCCCTGCCAAACCTAATGGGAGACTAATCGTATGAAGCACATGGGCGCTTTGATATCGAAAGTCAAGCAGGGTACCAATTGAAACGCCATGGAGACTAGTAGACTAGCGGCTGAGCGGACTTCAGGGCGGACTTCGCGAGCACGGTATAGTTGACCCGACAAAGTTAGCGGACTTGATCTGGGTGGGTTGCTCGTAAGCCCCATCTAAGTCTATCACCGGTGGTAGATTGTGATCAACCTCTTTGTGTCATGAATCAAACTAATATGGTCAGGTACGCGCTTTCTTTCATTTCTTTATCAATGGTCTAGTAGTCATTCTCTCCTGTCAGCTTGGATTGTGTAGATTTCACCATATTAACGGTGTAATGTGAGGGCGGGGAGGACAAAAATATTGTAGGAAGTTGTAATCGTGGTGAGGTATTTGCATTAGATACATAGATGAATACAGAGAAAGTGAAATAAAGAAGAAAAGCAGATGGACATGCCTGAGGTTCTTCACGAACATGTGACTCGGACTTCTTATACTACCACTCAACGCCGAACATTCCATTCTCACCCATGATCTATTATCTATTGTCTAACCGTTGGTACACATTGGATTTCCATCATCGACGCTTCCGGGTAGGACGGACTTTTGAAGTCTGTCCTCAGTCACAAGCAGCTGTTCCGGAAACCAAGAGAGGTCCTTAGGACCAGAAGACCCTTGATCATGATCCAGAACCATCAGAGCCAACGCTTTTCCACACAACCATGCTTGAACCATTCCCTCGCCCGAGAATGCACAAGCCACCCATTCAGCACCATGGCTGTCTTGGTCTCCGCCTCTCTGAGTAGCAGAGGGGGGTAATTTACCCACCCACGGATTCCCGTCAGCACTGAATCCCATACTCCCAGTCCACATCTGCTCCACACTAGGTCCAGAAACGGCCCCCCAGTTCTCTCGACCAAAGATACTACTTAGAGCACCAGATAGATGGATATCTGCATAGAAACTAAGTTCAGAGTCAGTGGAAAGGCCTATATCCGCAACGCCTCCGGTTTGGCCTTGGGCAAATCCACCACCAAACATCATCTTGGCAGCATCTGCTTGGCCCCCAGAAGGCAACTGGGTAAGATAATCAAATCCTCTTTCGTAGTTAAACAACCAGGAATGCTCTTTGCCCTGATCTCTGAATTTGACACCGGCGTTTTGTGCAGACATCTGTCCTCGGATCGGGTAGATGCGGCCTCTCAGGCCCGGGATGAGATGACCAACATGAGCATTGGTGCAGTGAATGATATGGCGGGTACGGATTGTGCCTCTCGCAGTGACAACGGAGTAAGGAAAGTTAGACGTGCTTTGGTTGCGGTCATTATGGATCGCTGTGACAGGTGTATTGGTCTCGACGCATAGTTCTTCTGGGAATTCTTGGTGTAGACGTGCCAATACGCCAGTCACAAATCTATATGGCCAAAGCGCACCGGCCGGGCCAGCGACAACGCCTCGAGCAGTTGGAAGGCCGAATTTCTAGAAAGTGAGCTGCATTCTTTCTAAGAAGACCAGCTTTCACCAACCTCGGGGATATCTTCTCGCTCGAATATCTTCCATTCGGCAGCTTCTTCTGGCATGCATTCCTTGAACCTCTGAATACAACGAACAGATCCTTGCCATTTCTCCTCATCGAAGTAGGCACTTAAAAATTGCACATTTCTTGTCTGAGACTCCTCAGCCAATCCATACTCATCTGCCACTTTGAGTATCTCCGGGAGGTGGGCGAGTCGGAACCGCGTTATCTTCTTCGCTGCCTCTAACCCATACTTTGCCTCAAAATCGACGAACTCCTCAACTGTTTCTAATATGTGGCCTCCATTGCGACCAGTCGCACCGCTACAAGTGTCGCGCGCCTCCAGAATAACAATCTTTGGATTGGAGACGTCTTTCCTTTGGCCACCAGACTCCTGCAAAAGGGTCCTAGCGATGGATGTGCCGGTAATTCCCGAGCCAATAATCACGATCTCGGCTTGGCTGGGTAATGTCAGCGACTGAGTCTTTGCCAATTTCTGGTGTGGCTGCTTCAGCCAAAAAGAAGTAGTCGTCGGGGTTGTAGGAATTCCGGGATCGGACAAGGCCCGCTTTAAGGCGTTCTGTCGGGCCTTAAGTGGGATTGCCGGATCGAACAGTGAGGCTTGTACAAAGGCCATGATGGGAGGAGTCACAATATGCGTTGGAGGGTTAGTAGGTTTGAAAAAAGAAAACAGAAAGAAAGAAAAGTCAAAAGGAGATATATCCTTACAGCTTTGACAAAAAATGCGAGCTTATCAGCGATTGATAAAGCCGAGATGGTGATATTCGGCGTTTCGGGTGTTGCAGCTAATAGAGGATGGGGCCAAGACGGAATATTCCCGGTGACTATCACAGCACCCGATGGGGATGGCAAGAGTGAAACTCGGCATCAATGAAGGACTTACTTGGCTTCATTGATAGCTAGCTTTATAACGTCATTCGCATTGCCTGGTAAGGGCATCTTGCGCGTTGGCAGTGCTGGCTGACCCATGTTAGCTCGGACGGTTGGGTCAACCTGCTACCCAATCGAAGATCCCATCATCATAGGATGGTGAACAAGGAATAAGATGGATGATGAATTCTTGATTGTCCAGGCGTCCCATGCCACAAACTATCCTCATTGGGTAGATGAGAAGCGGGGATCAGTGAGGGGCATTGCGCGCCCGAATCCAGGCTGGGATCAGATATAACCCTCATCAAACTGACATTTGGTACACAACTACAAGGAATTTGCTTCTCTTAATCATGACAAAGACCACGACAGTTAAGGATTGGCGCACGACAGTCGCGCAGAAGCGCGAGCAGCTTGCTTCTGCCATCCCCTCGGAATGGAGACTGGATGACAAACTCCTCGCATCGCTGCCGCAAAATGCCAATCTTATTGAAGCAGATATACCGCGTCGCAGCGGTATTCTCTCCGAAGAAGAACTCCGGATTACAGAAGATTACACGGCAGAGAAGCTTCTTCAGCAGCTTGCATCTGGTGAAGTGAGCTCGTTGGCCGTGACGACTGCATTTTGCAAGCGTGCAGCTATTGCCCAGCAGTTGGTAAGGTTGTAAAAACACCTCGATACGAGATCGGCTATATTAACTGATTAGACCTCCTGTCTGACCGAGCATTTCTTCCCCCGCGCGCTCGAACGAGCCCAGTATCTTGATGACTACCTGAAACGAGAGAAGAAGGTGGTGGGTCCGTTGCACGGATTGCCCGTGAGTGTTAAAGACTGTTTCCGCATTGAAGGAGTCCAAAGCACGGTAGGCTACGTATCCTTTCTTGAACATCCGCCGGCCAGCTCAAATTCGGCGTTGGTCAACATGTTGCTGGACATGGGTGCGGTGCTCTACGTGAAGACCAACATCCCGCAGACTTTGATGGTCTGTACCCAACCCTGTGTTCTTCCTCGGCACTCCATTAACAAAGACCTAGACCGGCGATTCCGAAAACAACGTCTATGGCCGCACATTGAACCCCCACAACACTAGCCTGACAGCCGGAGGATCAAGTGGCGGCGAAGGGGCATTGGTCGCCTTCCGGGGCTCGATCCTTGGTGTGGGGACAGACATCGCAGGCTCCGTCCGGATCCCCGCTCTCTGCTGCGGGGTATACGGGTTCAATCCGACAGCCAATCGCATCCCGTGTGGCGGGCTGGTAACCGGGATGATCGAGGGCCTCCCGGGGCTCGTCACAGCAGCAGGGCCGCTCGCCAACAGCCTGGGAGATCTTAGGCTGTTCATGTCACACGTTCTCGGGGCTGAACCCTGGCGATACGACGCGACGGCCAACGCAATCCCCTGGCCCACAGGCCCCAATCTTCAATCGCCACTTACCATCGGAATCCTCCCGGAGGACGAGCACCTCCCCCTGCATCCTCCGGTGCGCCGCGCATTGGAATCCGCCATCAAGGCGCTGTCCGCCAAAGGCCATCGCATCGTGCGGTTGAAGAATGCGCCCCAACGCAGTGTTTCCTATGCCAACCGTCTCGCGTTTCAATACTTCACTTACGGGCCCCGTCTCGACCACATCAGCCCCAGCGGGGAGCCTCTGGTGGCGTCCGTCGCCAAAGCCTCGTCCCCGATGTTTTCCGGTCCATTCCCCGTGTCTCAGGAACTGGACACCTTCCTGAAGATCGACGCCTTGTACAGTGCGCGGGTTGCGTACGCGGAAGCGTGGCGCGAGGCGTGGGTGTCATACGGCCTGGATGTGGTGCTCGGACCCGGCGCACAGAACACGGCGGTACCGCACGATACGTACGGATGGCCTCCGTACACAGCAGTGTGGAACGTGCTTGACGTATGTTTGATAGTGATTCCGTTTGAGGGACAACTGCTGACTGATCCAAAAAAAAAAGTATCCCGCATGTATCATCCCCTACGGCAAGGCGTCTAAAGAGCTCGATCCAGAGCCGATGATGATCTACGATGGCGTCCAGCCAAGTTGTACGTTCGACGGCTCGATCCTGGAATGAATCACACAACTGACAACTATCTAGATGACCCACAGGCCGTCGACGGAGCGCCCTGCGCCCTTCAGATTATCGCACCGCGATACCAGGACGAACGATGCTTGTCAGCGGCAGCCATTATCGAGCGAGACATTCAGTAAACAGAAACATATACAACACGTAGCCCTAAGACCAATGAAGTTATACCTGCTATTCTACCCTCTTATTCGTTTCACACATATATATCCAACCATTCTGGTAATTTAGTTTAACCTAACTCTACCCTATCCCACAACTTATTCATCCCCCACGTCTTTACCATCTACTGAGTCCCAGCCAAAACCCCACTCTCCACCCAGACCCGCTCATCCAGCCCCTCCATGCAAGCCCGATAGTCCTCCCCCGCGGCAACCCACCCCTTGATACCGCCCGTCAGTACCAGGCTCTGCATGGAGTTATCTTGGCGGTCTTCCAGCAGGTCTGCGAACCAGTTTGCGGCACGGGTGCCGCGGCCGGCCGAGGATCCTTCCCACCATATATTAGCTTTTTCACAATTTCTTCAATGAGATTCAAAATAGGATGCTATCATGCTATCTAGCAATACGGGAAGAAAGAAGAAAAAGAAGAAAATAGAAAACTCACCACAAAACCACAGAACATGCTTTACCCCCGCCGCAGCCAGCATTTCGTAGAGGGTGGGCAGCGAGGGGTAGAGCGTTTGGGCGGGGAGGTTAAGGGAGTGTTTGATGGTGCCGCCCTTGTTTGTCAGATATTATTATATCTATAGACTGTATCAAATAGAAATAGGAAGAAGGGAAAATACCTCATGATCCGCCCGTCGCAAATCAATCACGACATAGTCTTTGCCTGGGACGCGGCCCTGCTGCATCCACTGCAGGAGCTGATCGCGGGGGATGGACGCCGCGGTGGTGCGGGGGGAGGGGAACGCTGCGTGCCAGGGTTGAGACATGAGTTTGTTTCTTTATATTTCTTTGTTTATTTTTGTTATTTGATTGTATTATTTGTTGTTTGTGAATGTGTTGTTGGCGTGATTGAAATTTGGTGGTTCCAGAGAAAAGGTGTGGGGATAAGTGGTGGGGTTGGATTAGTCGATTTGATACAGGAGTGAGCTGTGGGTGACAGCAGAAACGACACAATGATGCGCTGTTGAATGAGAAACAATGCCCTTTCTATTTTAGCTATTACTAGGTATCTGAAATATCCAAGCAATTATACTTGGCTTATCTTACTTTACCCAATTGCTACAGGAAAGTATATTACCTATTTGATAGTAGTCAAAAGCGGTACATTTGCAAGATGCCCTAGGTTGGAACTTCGTGTCATATCCAGCCATTGGTTTCTGATCTGCGTGGATAATTTGGTCCGAACCAAGCTTTATCACTTGGACTCCGGGTTCCTAATTCTGTACAAGATAAACCAGATTCCAATCTAGGTTCAGGAGTAGATGCTCAACTTCTCGCCCTCTCAGTCCATGATCAATCATCTGACAGTAGACCACCGTCCACGATAGATGTTGTCGGGTTCAAGTTCAGCCAGTTCCATATCCTCCCCCACACTGCTGTGCCCCGAATGATACAGCATCAGCGCGATAGCCGAAGCCTGGAAGGTCGCACGAACAGTCGGCCAGCCCAAGATTTCGCTATCGAGATCCCTCACTGCGCACACGAGCAGGGCCTGTTGTCTCGTGTGGACCTCTCGTCCAAGATGGCAAAGTAGTTGGCCATGACCTTGGATTCTGTATCCTTGACAAGTTTCACGAGCAGCTGGTGACATCCTTAGGGCGTCTTTCCGATGAATGGGGAATTCGGGTTGCTGTCATCCCCGACTGGTGCTTCTGATGGCTTATCGTAGTAGTGGTCAATGCTGTCCACAAATACAAGGTTCCATTCGTCCTCATCAACGTCGTCATTTTGCTCAATGAATCGATTCATAACCTACAAACTCGCCAGGGGTTTTAGTAGTCTTGGGCCCAGGCTAGGGAGGGAAGACTGACCTCTTTGCTGAGCGGTGCGGCGCAGACTACGGGAAACAAGGTAGCTCCCATTTTGAACGTATAGGTAAGATAGGGATTAGAACAGCCAGTTAGCAGGACAGAAGTAATCCTGTAGAAAAATGGGGTATCAGAGAAGTGCGAATTGTTTCATCTCACAGCTTGACATCATGTTGTGAGTCTAGGCAGCAGCTCAGCCTGTATGACTAAAGCAACGCCAGTAACTAACCTGCAGCAGTTCTTATTGTCTTGGTGTAGGTGGCAGAAACGACAGTTACAAGTGGTTGTTTTTAAGGGTGATGGAAATTTCGATCTTGCTATCAGAGGTGTGCGCATACCCAAGTTTCATCAGTGTAGACGAGTCATGAAATTTGAAATTATGAAACGTCCATATCTAGTATATGTCAGGACCACATGCGGTATCAAAGTGCTTTCCCTGTCTCCGCATGCTATATCAGATTCGAGATTACTATCACTACATTATTATTATAGCAGTAGCAATAAGTATCATATAGTCTTGAAGCCCATGGACACGGTAAATGTGGCTTGACCACAGCTATCTACTTCGAGATCAGTATCTTCGTAGTGATCTAGGCTGTACAATAGAGCTTCCCAGAAAGCATGCATATTACGCACCGTAAAAGTGCGTCACCAAAGGGTACTCACAAAGCCCAACAGTGTCAAGAAATCATTTGTAGCCGAGTGGTATTCTGTTCCACAGTAATCAAAGACCATAGTGAGTGGGTTGCATCAATATGTACGGAAATGGCCTCATCTACCAGGTGCAGAGTCATGAAAATGGCATCTCTGTCCACGGCTATTGTTGCATGGATTGTCAGACTCTACACAAGGCTCGACTATTACAAATCCATTTCTTGCTCCCATGCTTACTCTGATCATCCATCCTACTTTGAATTAGTCAGGACCACATCCCCGTATATCCCGCAACCCTAATCCCCACCCCAACGCACGGACATGCCCGGGCCCATTCTTTATCAGACCTTTTGAGCATTGACTTGATTGATGACTTGCCAAGGTCCTCTCAAGGCCAATCTACTCTATTTCATGTCTTTACGGCAAGAGAGATTGGAGGCAGGTCCCCCAGGATGCACCATGCATATAAGCACACGGCTGGATGGCGAGATCAAGACGCCAAGCTGAATCATAACAGAGACTGGCGGCCAGCAGCATATGGGCTAAGGACGCCTTATTCCATCCCATTCTATCATCATTAATCAGCGAGCTTTAATTATTAAGCGCCATAGTCACTAGGTCGGTACCTTTGTTTACTGAACTATAACGGTCGAGGCCAGCTCCTCGTGGCATCCTTCACTCACTCACGCCCTCACAGCATCCAGGATCTAATTTTGAAACCATTTCTCACACTCAACATGTCTGTCTATGTTGTCACCGGAGTGTCCAGGGGAATCGGGGTGAGAGTCTGCCTTCAACTGCGTGTCAGACTGCCCATCTAACCCAGCCCTAGTTTGAGTTCCTCAGGCAGCTCTCAGAAGACCCGAAGAACTTGGTCGTCGGCCTGGTGCGTGATAAAGCTGCAACCGAGCAGAAGATAGCAGCAGAGCTGGGCGACCGTCCTAATGTCCACATCCTCCATGGAGATCTCACCGACTACGCCACCCTGAAGCAAGCCGCGACTGACACGGCTGAGATCGTGGGCGAGCGTGGCGTCGACTACATAGTGGCCAATGGAGGCTTGGTGTCCTCCTTGGACGCTTACGGACCTATCGGCGCGCTGTAAGTCTTCTTCTTACCCGTGATAACTGTCCAGGCTCGGTCTGTGGTTAACGCGATAGTGTTCAACAGGACCGACAAGGTTACGGAGGTCGAGGCAGTCTCATCGCAACTATGGCGGACCAACGTCATCGGTAACATGCACCTCTTCAATCTCTTCATACATCTTGTCTTGAAAGGCCAGACCAAGAAGATCATCACGATCTCCAGCGGTATGGCCGATCTCGACTTCATCAACAACTGCGAGGTCGATATCGCCGGGTTATATGCGGCCTCCAAAGCAGCCTTGAACGTCATTGTAGCCAAGTTCAACGCGCAATACAAGAAAGACGGCGTCCTCTTCCTGAGTATCAGCCCAGGCTTGGTGGACGTAGGCCGCTTCGAGAATAGTACGTACCCCTTCCTACCATCAAGAACTGCAGCATCTGGACATCGTGCCTAATACATACCCACCCACAGCCACTCCGGAAGAGGCCCAGGGCTTGGCAAGTCTCATGGGCAATCTTGTCGCCTATGCACCTCACTTCAAGGGTCCAATCACCCCGGAAGAATCCGTCCGACATATCAGGTCAACCTGGGAGAAGGCCAGTATTGAGGGTGGGTTTGGCGGTGCGTTCATCTCGCATCTTGGAAACAAGCAGTGGGTGTAAACTTGGTGGCGCCGGGACACCAGGTACACTAGATGTAGTGTAACACGTGCATCAACTTATACTCCACGAAAAGGAGTGCAAACCAATACACGATTCTAGAAATCCATTGACGTGTGCAACCGGGGATGCGCATGGCAGGGACACGAGTGCGTCTGCCTTACTACGTATACAATACTACGTTTGTGTTATGAAGCATACTTCTCTAAGCATTGAGTGTTCCGTCCTTCTCTGTTCTGTCTAGAAAGTATCAGCAAGGCAAGACCATGTGGTGCAGTCGGGAGATCTGCAAGTTATCTACGGTAACTTGTCGGTCCGGTCTCAGGCTCATTGGTCAACTCTGATGCAGATAACATGCGAATGAAAGATCCTCGAATGACGTCCAAGCGGCGCGAGGGCCGCTATCCCTAGACGGGTAGGGGCCATACCGTAGTGAAGCCCTAATTTAATTACAGTTTTCTCTTTTCCTCTAACAGCAGAGCTTCTAGATTACTCTTTTCGGTTGATTTCTGTCTTGAGAATTAACGTAAATCATGGGTCTCCTTGATGTCCCTCTTGGTGAGATTTTGTCGTAGTATTGACGAGGGTAAATAGCGTGGATCCGGTGGTCTGGGAACTCGGTGAATGCTGGACTATCATGAATATAATGATATAGAGATGTCCCAGCCAAAACATCTCTTGACCAAGTTCTATGTAATAGTTTATAACTCCTTCAGAATTCTAATAGCTCACTCACAAATGGTGCAGTGGTATCAACATTAATATATTAAAAGTCTAGACAATGTTCCCACTGAATGGTCCTTTACAGGGCTATACACGCGTACTTTAAACGAACCCCCTGAGGCTTTAGAAGTCCTCTGTTAGGAGTCATTGTGCTCTCTGTGGGTGCCTTAGAAAGACTATCTATGGTATATATTATTATCTTAGAGATTCTAATATTAGATATATTTATACGATGCATAGCAGTTAAGTATGTCCATGGCAGAAGCTATATGGAATCTCGGGATTTTGCCACTATTCACAACGTATCCAAAGCCCAACATTGGCAATATTTCGACCGTCTTATCGGACCTCCCACATTTCCATCCCGAGTGGACCTCTATCCACCAGTGAGGAGGGTCTCAAACCGGATTAATCAGGACGTGAAGATGTTGCGGAGCAAAGCCCGATCACAAGTGCTTCCGAGGTCCCTATATCAGCATATTCTATAATCTCTCCACCTAGATACACCATTCGATATACATAGTAAATACAAATAATGAATATACAGTTAGATTCTTTCTACAATATATGAAAATATAATACTCGCCACATCGAATTCACCCGAAAAGAAAGAAGAAGAAAAACACCGAATGAACCTCGGCATCTCCACCGACCAGTCACGTCCCCCGGATTGAACTCGCGGATCCACCGACCCCGTTCTCTTCATGTGCGAATCGCCTCATTTATTTCTCCTTTCCTGTCCTCCTCTTTTTCTTCCTACCGTCACTTCTCCTCTCTCATCTACTCTATCCAAACCAATTTCCCCAAGATGAGCCCTACCCGTGACTACGACGCCGTCCGCAAGGACATCGTCGCCCAGCTGAAGAAGCCCGACTATGACGACGGCAGCGCCGGTCCCGTCTTTGTCCGTCTTGCTTGGTATGTTAAACTCTTTTAGAAAGCAGAAGCATATCTTCGAAGGAAGAAGAAGAAAAGCTAACCCCGTCAAGGCACGCATCAGGCACCTACGACGTCGAAAGCGACACCGGCGGCTCCAACGGCGCCGGCATGCGCTACGAAGCCGAAGGCGGCGACCCCGCCAACGCCGGTCTCCAGCACGGCCGCGCCTTCCTCGAGCCCGTGAAGGCCGCCCACCCCTGGATCACCTACTCTGACCTCTGGACGCTCGCCGGTGTGACCGCCATCGCCGAGATGGGCGGTCCCAACATCCCCTGGAAGCCCGGACGCACCGACCTCGTCGACGACAGCAAGGTGCCCCCGCGCGGCCGCCTTCCGGACGGCGCGCAGGGCGCCGACCACTTGCGCTTCATCTTCTACCGCATGGGTTTCAACGACCAGGAGATTGTCGCGCTGTCGGGCGGACACAACCTGGGCCGCACGCACGCGGACCGCAGCGGGTTCTCCGGCCCGTGGGTGAACAACCCGACGCGGTTCTCGAACCAGTTCTTCAAGCTGCTTCTGCGGCTGACGTGGACCAAGAAGACGATGCCGAACGGCGTCGAGCAGTTCGTGTACAACGACCCCGACGCCGAGGCCGGCGACGAGCAGCTGATGATGCTGCCGACGGATATTGCGCTCATCCACGACCCCAGCTTCCGCTCTTGGGTCGAGAAGTACGCCGAGGATAAGGATCTGTTCTTCGATCACTTCTCCAAGGTGTTTGCCAAGCTGATTGAGCTGGGCATTCGTCGTGATGAGAAGGACGTTGTCGTTAACACGGATAATGTCAAGGGTGGCTATATCTCTGCTCCCCAGAAGAGCCCTGTTGCTACGGGGCCTGCCAAGAAGCCTCGTGCTCGTCTGTAAATATATCGTCTTTGTCTTGTCTTGCCTTTTTATTTCCCCCTTTTCTTTTGTTCGGTTTATGCGTGTTTGATATGTTTGATAGAGCCTGCGGTACATACAGATAGAGACCGGCTTGTATTTCAATAGATATAGATCATTATCATACCTTTACATACCCTACTGTTCCATATTTATGTGGTATTTCAAACGAGATATTACTTCTAATCACTTCTATCTATATAAAGTCATAATCGATAACTAAACATACCAAATTCCAACGAATCCAACCAACTCCAACCAAATCAAAGATATATACTTACCGTGCCCTCTTCTTCTTCGCCGCTTTCCGCACCGGCCGCTTGCGCACCGGCTGCTCAACCAAGCTCGAGTCACTATCGTTCTCATCCTCGTCCGGCACATACACCTCCTCAACCCGCCGCTTGCGCGTCATCGACCGCGGCGCGGGGACCTGTCCTCCCGGCCCCGAGTCACTATCTTCGGACTCAGCCGCCCCGACAAACTGCGACACGGCCGCGCCCTCCTGATCCTGGATCCACGACGACAGCGGAGACGCCGGCGCGTTGTCATCGAGCTGCATCTCCGTGTCCATGGCGTCTTCGTCCACCGTCGCCGTGTCGTCCGGCAGGTCTGTCAGATCGGCTGCTGGGTCCCGGTTGCCGTAGATCGGGTCGAAGTTGCTGTTGCCATTGCGGGGAGGGCTTTGTCCCGCCAGCGCAAAGTCGAAGACGTTAGGCTGGTTCGGATAGGGGTTCAACAGCTGCGGGTCAATGGTGTTGTTGAGCGCGGACGGTGTCATCATGTTGGCGGGAGGCTGGGGCGAGTACCCGGGCATTATGCCCGGATTATATCCCTGCATCATAGAGGGAGAGATGTAGTTCATCATGTTCGGGGAGAAACCACCAGTTATGTTCATGTTGGGCGAGAAGCCGCCCATCAGGTAAGGGGTGAATTTGCCCATCATGTTCATGGTGTTGGGCGGCGGATTCGCCGCTGGGGCCGCGGCATTCTTGGCGTTCTGGCTGCCGGTATTCCCCTGAGACTTAGTATTGGCTGGGTCTTTGGTATCGCCTTGGCTATTGGTATCGTCTTGGCTGTTGGTATTGTCCGGGCTGTTGTCATCACCTTGGTTGTTGGCATTGCCTTGATTGGAATTGCCTTGGCTGTTGGCATTACCGTTACCATTGCCGACCATCCCCACCAGGGGACTGCCAAATGGGGACAGGACGGAGTTGAAGAAACCCGGGGAGAACGTATGGGCACCTCCAAGCATTCCCGGTGTGAAAGGAGGATTGAAGTTGGGCGAGAAATAGGGCGGCGTGACATAGGGCGAGTAACCGTGTGCATTCATTGGAGGAGACAACACCGCTGCGTTCATTAGAGGGGACAGTCCAGTTGTGCCGGCCGTGTTGAACATGGGAGGCACACCATGAGGAGGGGTCCACCCTGTTATGTTATTGAGCAGTGGAGATAACCCCGTTGGGTTATAGGTCCCCATCCCGGTATTGTTATCCATGTTGTTGTTCGCCGTGCCGTTGGCGTTCGTGCCGTTAAGATTTAGCATTCCGGCCATGGGAGTTATGCCCGAAGGCACGCTCTGTAACAATCCACCCATAGTAGGTGATATCCCAAAAGGTGGGATCCCAGGAGGCGTGAATCCCGTCAGATGACCACCCACCTGCGGGCTCAGTCCCGGCACGCCAGAGTTGAGCATTGACATGCCGCCTTGCCCGTTTGGTGACGACAAGACGCCCTGCATCCCCTCCGAGCCCTGCGACATCCCCCGCGAGAACGACATCGAGCGTGCCAGCGTCGCGGCCGCAATGAAGTTGGCGTCGGACATTCCCATTGGCTGGTACCCTCCGTGGGACTGGTAGTAGTACGGCACGTCGAGGGGCAGGATGCGGTTCCAGAACCTGGACCTGGGCACGGTTTCCGGATCATTCGTGCTGGCCCATGGGGTGTGGTGCTGGAGGATTGCCCGACCCTGCCGCTGGTGCTCGAGCATTTCGTTGATAGTGCGTCGCGCAGTGATTAGGACCTCCCGGGACGGGTTCGGGACCAGCTCGTAGATCAGAAGTGGAATTGCCTTGCCCTTCCACCAGGCTTTGGGGACCTTTTCGAGTCGATTGAGGCGCCGGATGCCGCCGACGATGAGTCCTAGGTTCATCAGACTGTCGTAGAGGCGGACGTTGCCCTTATCCTCCTCCCCCCCGTTGGAGTCGGTCCAATAGACGCGGAAGTGGTCGGTCTGGCAATAGATGCCGCCCAGCCAGCGGTAGACGGCTGTTCTTTCCACGCCGTTGATGTCCGCGTACGGGATCTCGATGTCGCCGGTGTGCCGTTTGGTGGAAATCGAGCCGTCCACCGTGACCACCATGCGCGCCGGCAGCGAATTGAAACGCTTGCTCACAACCACGCTGTCCGTTCTGTGACATTTCGGACAAGCTTCCCGGGTCTCTCGCGAGAAGTGGCGCGGCAACAGCTCCGGCATGGGCACCGTCTTCTCCTTGCGCTTTTGGGCCCGGCCCGACAAGATGACGGAGGATTTGTGTTGCATGTCCATCTCTTTGAATGGACAGAGCGAACCCTGACAAGTCCTCTCCTCCTCCACGGTATACCGGAACTGGGGGCAATTGCCGGCCGCGGCCTTCCAGACGGACCAAAGAGGGCCGTTGTTGCCCACGGTGATAGCGGGCTGTTCAGCCGCGGCCACCTCCCAGAAACGGTCGCGCATCTCAATGCTCTGGGTCACCGTGCACACATCCCAGTTCACATCGGTGGCTTCGATGAACGCCTTTTCCACGCGGCTGAGCTTTTCGTGCCACTGGGGCAACTGCCGGTCCACCACCGTGGATCCGACGTCCAGAATTCTGCCGACGGCGATAACGCAGTCGACGGCGCATGAGTTGTTACGGAATACCGGTCCGCGGCCCCGGTAGATAAAGGCGGTACCGTCCTGCGTGAGCATCAACCGTTCGGGGTTGGTGGGATCCGGCATGAGCCGCACCTGGGAGGCTGCTGGGAAGGAGCCAATGAGAGATTTCAGCAGGTCCTGCTCTCTTTTCGCTTCAACCAGTGGGAGCGGGGTCCGAGGCGTTGCGCTGGAGTGTCGCTTCAGCCCGGCATAAGCAAACTTCATGACCGCCCTTTCCACGGCCTCTATAACCTGGTTGTGGGTGGGGTCTTCGATATCCCGCACCAACTCGCCCTCCAATTGTTCCTGGGTGACGCGGGCGCTTCGAAGCACTTCATCAGGGCCTGGTGACGGAGGCTGCGGGGCCGTAGTTGACGGAAGCATCATTCGATGGACCCATGTGTCGCTCAGCGTGTGGCTAGCCCGGGGGGGACGTACAAAGTCCTCGGGCACAGTGTCGGTTTCTAACGGCGGCTCGGGATGCAACTTGCTAATGGGTAAAAAGTTTTCGTAGTCATTTTCCAAACTGAGCAGCCGAGGCCCGACATCTCGAGTCTCGTCATAAAGCTCTGTCGTCGTTTTCGGGCGGTGCATGTCCGCCATGTGGTACATGATCTTGTATAGGATCTGGCAAAATGTGGGCACGCTAAGGCGCGAGATAGGACCGGTCTTAAATCCCCATGAGTAACGTTTGACCAGTTGATAAAACTGTCCCCTGCTGTAGACAACCAAATCAACTGCCTCACTGGCAGTATGACCTAAGAACAACCAATCGACAGGAGGATCCGGCAAATTTTTTAGTTGAAACGTCCAACGGTTGCTGTTCGCAAGAGAAGCTTCAACCATTTGTTCATCCCCCGCCTTGGGTCGGCCGCGTCTTCGTTTCGTTCCGCCCATGGGGACATCATCGTCAGTCATGTTGCAACAGTTCCAAAGAAGAAAAAAAGTGAAGAGGAACTAAGAAGGAAAGTTGAGTAGAGATCTAGCAGAGAAAGAACCGAAAGGGGATGTCAAGGCATGGACAAGAACTTGTTTGAAACAACAGTATTCAACATGAAGCATCATGGGAATTCAGATGCGTTAAATGCACAATTACCAGTCGCTATTCCTAGTCAGTCTCCCAAAGGCAGAAAGAACCTTCGGTAGGGGCCTGTTCAGGGCCTGTTCAAAAATAGATTCGCGGATCTCGAATACATCCCACGTTCAAGGGCAGAGATCATTGTCTCTAAGGGCACTCGTGGGCGATCCTCGATCATCATTCGAGCGGTGGGTTTCCTTTCTTCTCTTCTAAGAAATGAAGAACCAGAGTTGACAAGAGTACAGATCTTTGTTCAGGGTACCCCATCCCGAAGCAACCTGGCGTCGATGGGAATCGATCAAAGAATAGTAGCCGATGCAGATCAAGGGTCCGAAAGAACCAGCAATGATCGTGCTTCATTTGTCACACCATGTTCGAGGATTCCTCAGGCACATCACCGACTGGTCTGTGGTATGATAGATCGACCATCCACCGAGGCATCTCCAACAGTGGCCGCTATAGGTGCACATTTCAACCATCTTCCACAACGTATGCGCCGTACGCTCAGATTATTTGCAGTTCCCACCCAGTGGCCTCCCACCGCGAGTAGGTCCTGGGTCATTCTGCAGATCAGTCCCCGAGATCGAACAAAGAACCGAGTATATACTCTCGATGGGTGTTTCAAAATGCTATGTGGTGGCTGAGCATGGTCTGGATAAAGGACGAATCTGACAGAGAATACAAAGAGAACCCAGTGTAAAAATCATAATGTCCTCGAGATATTTCCGAATTATGCCCCCAGAATGAATGAATGAAGTCGGGAGAGTATAGAGATGGAGCAAGTCAAACGTCGACATAGTGCAGGTCACGACGATATCACGCTAACTCGATTCGGACAGATATAAATAACAGCAGTGATACAATTATTACCGTATGAAAACCAGTTTTACCATACTACACGTGATTTAGCAGGTGATCATCACCTGACCCAGGACTAAGCGAGCCCTCACCCGCACCAAACCCAAACAGGCTAGTGCCGCGCTTACCCGATCCCACAACGGGAGAACGAAAGAACGAGAGCGTGAGCGACAGGAGAGCAAAAGCCAGCCCAGCGGCGCACCACTTCGACTTCCTCTCCTCCTCACCCCTCTCGCTGTCGACAATCAACGCGGTCCGCGCCCATCGCCCATCATGTGTACGTCTCTACATCTCCTATCCAGTGTCGCTTCATTATCCTCTCGCTATCCACGATGAATAAAAAAAAAAGAAAATGAAAAAGAACGGAAGACAAGAACAGTTGATGATCTTGAACACAAGAGCTGGATCGTTCATGTGGAAACTTTTTTTTCTTATCGGGGGACACATCAAGGATTGCTCCAAAACAGAAAGCTAACTTCTGATGATTTGCAGCGCTCGTGTCCGGCGAGAAGACGAACTTCCAGTACATCCTGCGTCTGCTCAACACCAATGTTGACGGCAAGCAGAAGATCATGTACGCCTTGACCCAGATCAAGGGTGTCGGTCGCCGTTACTCCAACTTGGTGTGCAAGAAGGCCGATGTTGATCTGAACAAGCGGTATGTTGACCCATAATCTGTTGAGCGGAAATAATACACACCACACAACGAACGAGGAAACAAAAAAGACATGCACACACAAGACACATAAGAATCCAGGATCTAATTACCATCTCATCCAACAGTGCTGGTGAGCTCACCACCGAAGAGCTCGAGCGCCTGGTCACCATCCTCCAGAACCCCACCCAGTACAAGATCCCGACCTGGTTCCTCAACAGACAGCGCGACATCGTCGACGGCAAGAATTACCAGGTCGTCTCCAACTCCCTGGACTCCAAGCTCCGTGACGATCTCGAGCGCCTGAAGAAGATCCGCGCCCACCGCGGTCTCCGTCACTACTGGGGCCTCCGCGTCCGCGGCCAGCACACCAAGACCACTGGCCGTCGTGGTCGCACCGTCGGTGTCAGCAAGAAGAAGGGCTAAATCATTCGTCTTCGATTTCCACACGGTGTTCATTCTTGTCTTCTTCAATTTTTTTTGCGGGCCGGGAAAAAAAAGAGAGAGAGGACTGGGATATCTGTTGGTGTGTGTTGCATGGGTCGTTTCGTCTTGTCTTTTTTCTCTAAAATTATTGGTCGAGCTGTAACGAATCCTCTTCTTTACTCCCTCTCTCTATCCCTCCTCGTAGGGAAAACAGGGGGGACCCCGTCCAATGTTTTCTAGAAAAAAAGAACAAGCGGAACTCCAGGGCGATGGATGAATAAAAAAAAAAGAAAAAACTACTAAACCAATCATACCAATATGAAATGACGCGAACTTATCTCTCCTAGCTATCTTTCGGTTCATCATATCTATCTACTATAGCTTATCTATCTCCCCTGCGGAGTTTACGCAACGCATGTCGACTAATCAAATCACCCTTGGCTACGGTTACAGGAAGCGAACACAAGGAATCCAAAAACTCATTGACGCTATATATCTGATGCTGTCTGATATTTGATACGGTCTGGCATGCTCTTGCAACAAACAAACATCTTCCAACTCTCACATCAACCATCGACTCGTTGAAACACATGAAAAAGGAAACAGCAAAGGAAAAGCAAAGATCATCTCGGATCTAGTAGACAGTAGAAACCTAGTCTAAAAAATCAAGTCGTTCCTACTACTGTCTAGGCCCACTCACCGCCCAGCCAGCGGTTGAAGAAGTCCAGACTGGCCTCGGGCTGGTCCATGGGCACCATGTGACCGCCGCCATAGAGACGGGCAAACGTAAAGTTGCCGTGAGACTTGATCTGGCCGATGTCCTTGCCCGATCCGCCCAGCTTGAGGTCCTTCAACGGCAGCGGGGCGTACTCCTTCTGGCCCGGCCACTCGAGGGCCTCGGACCAGGCCTTGTTGCCCAGCCAGTTGCAGATGAAATCGGCGTCGCCGGCGTAGAGCAGGACGGCGATCTCCTCCAGGATTCCGGGCACCAGGCGGTGGTACGGCTTCATCCAGTCGCCGTGCATCAGGAAGTTACGGTTGATGTCGAAGTTGCACGAGTCGTAGCCCTCGACCTCGGCGCCCACGGCCTTGCGCACCTCTGCCTTGTTCAGGTATTCGCTGACCCAGCCCATGGCGGTGTAGCACAGGCTGCTGTCATCTTCACACTTGCTCCGCACGTCGTAGGGGTTCATTCCGGTGCGCTGGTACGGGCCGATCAGGGCGTTGTTGCAGTAGATCGAGGCCGGCACGCAGGTCCAGGCGCTCTCGGAGTTGTAGCAGGCATTGATCAGCGACTGGCAGCGGGGCAGGGCGTTGTCCATAGACTGGCAGGTGCTCTCGTCCAGGACGGACTTGTAACCACCCTCGCCACAGGCCATGGGACGGTAGTACTCGTACTGAGTCAACCCGTCGGTCAGACCGTTGCCAATGAGGACGGACTGCAGGTTGATGTTGCGCTTCTTGTGCGACAGAATCTCCGACGCGAAGACGGGGATGTAGTGGCCGCCGTACGACTCGCCCGCGATGTGGAAGGCCTGCTTCGCGTACTCGGGGAACTGGTTGAAGAAGAGAGTCAGGAGCGCATACACGTCCTTGCCCGCAGCCACGGTGTCCGAGACAGCCGAGCCACTGTACGAGTAGCCGACATTGACAGGCTGGTCGAGGAAGATGACCGAGGCGTTAGAGTTCCACGCATACTCGTTGTAAACGGGCTTCAGGTTCTTGTCAATGCTGCTGGGGCCGAGCTCCATGAAGAGGCCGGTGAGGGAAGAGCACCCAGGGCCGCCATTCAACCAAAGAACCACGGGGTCGTTCTCAGGGTCATTCCGGGACTCGAAGAACCCTATCAACCAGTCAGACCCAGTCGGTCGAGGGGGGAACATAGAATAGCGTCACTTACAGTAGAACAGATGCTTATCGTTCTCGTTATCATCGAGATAGCCCGTGTACTGCTTAACATCGGGGTCGATCCCGAGGACGCTGGGGTCGGCCTTCTTGACACGCAGATCATAGGTATCCAGCTTGCCATCCACCTTACGCTCCTTTTCACCATTAGAGCCAGTGACCCAAACACTCTGAAGATCAGAGCCACGGACGACGTGGTCCCAGTGGGAGTCCGGGCGACGGGTGTGCTTCTTAGGCAGCGAGAAGATGGGGTTGCTGTCCATGCTGTCGGGGAAGTAGTTGGACACCTCCTCCCACAGCTTCTGAGCATCGCCAGTCAGGCTCTTCAGCTGTTCCTGGAAGTCATGAAGGGGCTTCGTGAAGCCCTTGAGCGTCTCTCGGGCGTCATCGACAAAGTTATCCTCGGGAAGGTCCTTGAGGAACTCTGCCGGGGCGTCATCCTCTTGGACCATGAGTGGCTGGCTGGGGATGGCCGCAGAGGCCGCTCCGACCAGCAAAGCAGCGGGGAGAACCCTCATGACGATGGGACGAAAAGTCTAACAGAAAGGGATGGATTGATGGTGAGATTCAAGGGTACCTAGCGGTGTAGATACCTTATCAGTCACTGTTATCACAAGGAGGCTGGGAAGGAGAGCGAGCGATGAATTCAAAGAGTTGGGAAGTGTCCTCAGCAGACTTACAAGAATGGCAAAGTAGAGATGTTGATGGAAACGGATGAAGAACCAGCTACAGGATGATGTAGACTGGAACGAAGATGAGAGAGAGAGAGAGAGAGAGAGAGTTGGAGCAGCGAAAGCGGAGGCGACGAGATGGGGATGGAAGCGGATGGGCGATGACGCCGGATGGGCCAGGCAGCCAATCAGCCGCGCGTGCCTCGACCGACAAGTCACAAGTCACGGCTGAGTCAGCTGCCGCTCCCGAACGAGGCACGGGACCAGTTGACCCAATGGAGAAGGCGCATTGGGCAGCCTGAATTGGAGGGGCGGGTACCTGCAAGTTAGACAGTAGCTATAGCTGTATCATATAGCTATATGAGTAGTATAATAGAAGAGGGTTGTGGGTGCAAGTTGTGGTAATATGTTTGAGTCTGGGGGTATGGATTATCAGTATGGTCTATACTATATATCGGACTGACATGATTATCCCAAAACTGCAATGTACACAAACAAATCACCGGTAGACATGTCATATGCCTGGCAGTAACATTGAAGCAAATGCATGGCTGTTTGATATATGCATGTTGACATATATTATCTGACAAGGAGGTGGAGGCATCCGTTTGTACAGCCCCAAGACAGTTTGGCCGACCGTCCAGAATGACGGACTGGATGGTGACGACGGAGATAGGATCCCAGTAATCTCGCTATCCTAATATCAGGTGGGAGATGAGAACCCTACTGTCATAGATCATAATCTTGATCAGAGGGGAACGTTCATCTCGTCATGACCGACCAAATTCAACCCGGCGTTCCAGCCACGGTCACTGTCATCAGAACGAACCAAAACCTGTGGTCTGACCCTCCAAAAAGGGCGCCCCTCACGCCGAAGCTCGAAGCCTGTGGATGCGAGAAGCAAGTGCGGTGTGGTAAATAGACGGCCCGTCTATTCTCAAGGCCGACCGAGAGCCACACTCATCCCATATCCAAGTCGGACCGTAACCATCCAACCCCAGCACACGCCGCCAACGACGAAACCCCACCTCGCATCATCGAAAGCCCGGCAGACAAAAGTCTAGCCAAAAGTAAAGAACAAGACAATCGACACAATCGCAATCTACCACCAAACACATCCGTCAGCAACGAGCCCAATATACCAATCCAGCATACAAGCAACCCTTCCAGCCACAAGAAGAGCAGCGATAAACTCACCCCAAGAAACCCCCCCGCAACAATCCCCAAATCCCAATTCCACGTCTTATACGTCCCCCTCTGCAGCTTAGCCTGGAGAGCGAAATACCGCACCGCGCCGTCAAGCGTGACGTAGATCGCAAGACCGAGGATGGCGCACGCGAAGGCCTTGCCCACGACGCGGGTGTCGCCGTGTAGGATGAATAACTGGGCTGTAACAACTGCGAAGGAGGCAATTGCGTTGGAGGTGCGAATGTATGCTAGGTGGGTTCGTTCGAGGGCTTTGTTTGATTTTGTTAGTCTTGGGTTTGGTTGGTTGGACTTTGGATATAGGGTAGGTTCTGAAGGGGGAGGGGGTACCTAGGTAGTCTCGTGGGTCGTTTTCGTTTGCACGGAGAACTGGTCGGACGGTGGTCACCCACCAGGTACTGATGCGACGCTTTAAGGCGATTTCGGGTGGTGGTTGTGACGGTGCGGAGGAAGAGGAAGGGGACCGTTCCAGGTTGGATAGTTCCAGGTCAGGCGGAGGCGGAGGAGGAGCATTTGTCGTCATTATTTAAATCATATTAGATATTCAATCATACTTCTCAGATAATGATTATTTAGACAGTCAGTCAAATAAGATACTCAGCATTCAACCTGGTAAGAAAACGCAGTAAGTACTCGGCAGCATCCAAAACGGAGGAGACCAACAATCCGGACATCCGAATGCCAAGACACCGCAACGGTCGGGGTGCGGGGGGACTACAGGGACTGGGTAGGTAACGAATTCGTAACTAGCCCCAACGACCGAGTTAATATTAGGTAACGCAACGTAACGTACTTTCGCACATTCGGCTGAAGATAGGTGGGTATCAGACGAAATTCCAGAACAGGTTGGAAGGACTAGTTGCTGTTATTTGGCGGATTCATGCCAGGAACTAGTGGATTTGGTCGGGGATAGTACAGGACTACGGAGGGCTAAGTGGTGTCGGGATGGTAAACGCTGTGGGTGGGGTGGGGTGGGAAGGGGGATACCCCATACATTCATTGTTCTATACAATGGGATTGTGTGGATTGTGTTCGGTCCCACGCGACGATAGCAAGCGAGGCAGATAGAGGGGTGTACTACGTACGGAGAAGGCTTCATTCGGTCCCGCACGCCGATCGACTGTTTGTCGGTCTACCGTCTTGGCAGACTATCGGCACAATCCCCGTTACACCTCAAGGGTCGATCTACAAGATTGACAAGGATTACAAGAACAAGGGGAGATCAAAACGGATACAGGAGGTCCATTATTCATCGCGTACAGTAGAAGTCAGTAGTACAGTACAGAATCGGCCCAGCCCATGGGAAACAAAAAAAAGACACATCCAGACACGCTTCTATATCTAAGTCCCTTTTTTATTCCCCGTTCCGTCGTCAGTTCCAGGGGGTGTCGGGTTTTTCCCTCCTGGTTCGGATACAAGTCTCAGAACGGGTATTCGCGCAATTCGCCATGCAAAAAACCTAAACCATCAGATAGAATAGAATAGAATCAAAAAAAAACAAGTGGCTGAGCATCACTCGTCGTATGCGTATATGCGTCATAGAAACACACTGTGTTGTTTCAGAGCCATGCAATAGTCGAGACCTCCCTCGCATCTCGACCGCATGGCCTCTTACAGGTGTTTCGGTGCCCGGGCGGCGGAGTCAGGCTCCGGTGCCCAACCATTTCTATGGTCGGAGGGCAAGTTGGGGAGAAAAGTAAAATATAATAATAAAAAAAAAAAAAACCATGCGCGCACACCAGTGTCGCGGTGAAAGGAGTCCAATATGGTGGACGAGAAGTCGAGATCGAATCGAGAAGTGAATGGGGTGGTCGGGTAAAGAAAATGGATCATTCGGGTTGACCCGACGGGAATGATCAGGTACATATCTGCACGGCGTTCAACGCCCGTGACAGATCATCGGGGGAGAAAGGCATGTACGTCCCCTTGGCCATGGGCGGCGGTGAGATGGGACGGTACACGGGCGAGGTATGCCGGACCGATTCCTTATGGAACGGAGCGGCGGAGTCTTCCGGCAAGAGGTTGACATCTAAGAGCGTCTTCATCGAGCTGCTGTAGCTGTCGGGGTCGACGGCGGTAGAGGACGACGAACCATGGGCCTGGCGCTCCGAGGTATAGTCGCGAGGGTATACGATGGGCATGGCTGGAACCAGTCAGACTATCATCTCGACAAGCGGGAATACAGTAGGGAGAAGGGAAAGCATACAATCAGAGTCAGGTAACCGGTCTTCGGGTGCTATCGGCTGAACCTGATCCGGCGCCACTTCCTCATCGTCGTTGTCGTGGCGCAGATGGTCGGGAACCGTCGCACACGGCGAGAGAGACAGATCTAGCGAGCGCGGTCGACCCGCCTGGGCTTCCCCAAAGGACCACGCAGCCAGTGACTTTTGGTGTTCACGGTCAAATGGGCCCTTGAATTTCGAAGGGGGAACCTCATGTCGTCTGTAGTATTCAATCTTGATACTGGTGTCCTTGTGTTTGGAGGCGCCGCTAAAGGAGCGGCTGAACACCCGGCGCACTTTCTGACGGATACTCATGATGAAGATTGGACGTTCAGGAAATAATCAGGGAACCGATCAATTGCGATTTTCACAACTCCAATGGCAATTCCATTGGAGATCAACTAAGAGCCGACCTTTTCCAAGCCACTGAATTGGATGTGAGGGGTGTGCAAGCACAGAGTACAGACGATAGAGGATCAGCACACCGGCGGATCATACTTTGGCCCGGTTCGGCATGCGACACGAGGGGTTGGTGGAGGGGAGATTAGAGTAGAGGGGAGATATGGAAGGGGGGGGGGTTGGTATTAATGAGATAAGCCTGAAGCAAGAAGAGAGAGAGGAAAGGAAAGTAGCGGAAAGGCCGGGAGGAAAAGGGCAGCTATAATAACTGAGCACTGAAGAAGGAAACTTGTGCACCACAGTCCGACAGGCAATCATCAGTACAGCGTTTAATACATAATGGCCAACAAGTCCGGCCGTCCAGTCCGTACCAACAATTGGGAATTTTATTCGATCAGAGGGGGGCGTCGAGCGAGACCATGTCCTAATGATTGGCGAAAAGGATGGCCATAAGGGTTGATTGGCACAGGATTCCATTGTGGATGCTTCTCCATGGGGGTTTATGCAACCGCTAAAGGCGAACCCACCGCACCAATTTCCCCCATTTTCTTATCTTACCTGTTACGGACGGTCTCTTCCAGTGGGTTGGAATCAGTCCCAGGTAGGTAACATTACCGTACAGGATGGAGCCGGTGGGTTCCACTGAGAGAATTATCTGCTTGTCTCATTCTTATGAACGCATTGGACTAATGCTGATAGACATGATCCGGTCATTAATGTCCTCGTATGTGTGCGTAAATCTCTCGATGTGTTTTTTTTCTTTTTCTTCTTCTACTTCTTCTTCTTTCTCGCTATATGATTATTATAATTATGATCATGATCATTATTCCCTCACATTATAAATAGCCCGCCGGGCAATGCAAGGCAATCGCAATAATCCAAATAGGCATCAAATGCAACCGATTCAGCCGGCATGCTCCGCCCGGATGACTAAGACGCACCGTGGCGGTTCTGTCGGTTTTCCCGTGTATGGAATTAATTAGTGAAATGGACGAGTCATCAGGTTACATTGGCCCGGAACCAGCTTAATTGGGCGTTATCCATGGTTCAATTCCAAGTCCTCGTCTAGACGAGTCGGGTGCCTTTATCGACCCTGTTGTTGGAAGCCGGATGGGCGGCAGCACTGTTGGAACTGTCCCAGTATTATTTTTATTATTACTATTATTTTTCCTGCAGCGAACAATTCCAGAACCACTCGGACCGATCGTGGTCACCACCGACTGGGCAGGAAATGACCTCCGAGTTTGTCCATCCACGTCACTGGTTGGGTTGTCCTTCCAACGAGGCAGACACCTATTTTCTACTCGTGCTGTATTTCTGAAGGTAGATGTTATAATGAAACAAAGGAAAGGAAAAGACAAGTAAGCGAAATATACAAACAGCCATGATCAAATCTGTAAGACAAGAATCAAATCCACCCCCATCGTCGTCATAACGATCCACCGATAAAGATGGGGGGCAAATGAAAAGTAGACAAGACCAGAAGCAGCCGGTGCCCCGCTGGAGGGCCCGAGTCTATTCGGGCCCACTCGGCACAGGACTTCCGTGCTGGTTGGGGCTGGTTGGCTCTTGTAACATCATAGTGGTTTGTACTTTCAACAAGGCCGGCTGGCCCAATGGCAAGGCGCTTGACTACGAATCAAGAGATTGCAGGTTCGACCCCTGCGTCGGTCAATCTTTTTTTCTATTTTTCCTATCTTTTTATGTCTCTTCGTTGATACAATCTTTATTAGCGTCATTTTATGACCGTGCATCTACTCCGTATATTGGAGATAATGTTATACCCTAATGGTAGGCACAGGCACAGGCCTGTGCATACTTAGGCAGATCTGCTTGTTCTTTCAAACTGGATCTATATTTATTCCTTTAACTTCAATGTCCGGCGTCCGGCTTTGTGTTCTGCCCGAGAAATCCCACAGGTAACAGGGTAGACCCAGCGCACATTCCAGTCCTCATGTCGTGGTCCCCAATCAAGGACCAGCTGAACCATCTGACCGGTCAAGTCCGATCAGGCATTCATGTTGGTCAGAGGCGCAAGGGTTCAGCGGTCGAGGGTGCCGATGATGTCATGCCACTTGTTCCGGTCCCTCCATCAAGAAAACCACGACGACCGCCATGCGTTTTCTTCTGGAAGGACGATCGATTCTACGGCCTTTCCTTGATCGGGTGGCGATGCATGACTTCCTCCTGTCGGTAGTACAGCATGTCGCTGGTCGACATCTGCGGCTATATATGGCTGAGTTGACTAGGAGTGTGTTGGTGATGGATTTTCATTCTTCATATTATTATTACTATGGGTATTAGCAGTGTTATTAATATTTTTATTGTTATTTGACTAGATTATAGTATATCATGTTTTGTTCTTGGTTCATTCCCCATACAAATTATGACAGTGGCAATCAAACCTTAGCATACCTGACCGACAGTTGAACATGACGTCATGGCTGTTTGCGTCAAGCCAAACACACAAACGGCCAACCGAAATAAGCCCAGAGATTCGGGGCCGAAAGAATAATATCATCACCAACACCCCCATACTCATTTCCTGGCCCATTTCGATTGTGTAAAAATGAAATCATACTATATCGAATTGATGGACCTTATTTTGTAGGAGTCTTCCTTCAAATTATCCAATAAACTCATTAGAGTCATGTATAATTATCTGATGGCACTGTTATATTACCCCTATTTATGCGGGGATTGGGGCAATCTGGCCAGTTTGCCCTCCTCCACCATGCCGGTTCTGGCTAGTCTCGTGGCTTGCAGCTGCAGGCACACGAGCGATCGCCGGAAACCTTCATGATTAGATTGAACGAGGGAGATAGGTAGAGGTGTAGACTATGTATACTACAAATGTCCGCATTCAGCGGCTCTGTCGGTGGCCCACTGCTTCTATAATTAAGTTCACGGTCACGGTATGGATCCGTCTGGATTGGGATCTGTCGCCCATCATCGCCGTCAGCGGAATGGTCCTGAGGTGTAGATTGCGATCCGCGCGTGAACAGGGATTGGTCATTTGAAACGTGAGATGAAAGAAATGAGAAATCTGGGCGACAATGGAGAGGTGACGGGAGTACTATGTAAAAAAGAAGCAGCAGAAACCGTTATAGGTGGAGAATGGGTTCTATGCAGGCCATGTGACCTTGCATTGTTCGTTTGATGCAGAAACTCTCTGGATCTTTTTCTTCCTTGTTGTAGTAGTTTTCACTCTGGAATGGTTAACTACTTTTACCGCTTTTTCCTTCATCCACCCCTAAAGTAGTGTCGTTGAATCCCCTTCTCACTACCGAGAGACTATCCCTCGCGGATTAACGTTCGCCGAAACAGCAGGGCATTCGGAAAGAACCAGGGCAACATACCACATCCTCTTCCCGCCCCTGACTTCTCTCCCTCGCAACTTTTTACCTTGTCAACACCCTCCAGCACGAATTCAATCGGACGGTCGTGAGATTTGCTGCAAACTCCCGTCCATCTCCACCTGCAGCCTCTCTTTTTTGTCTCTTCCATCCACTCGGGTCGTAAGTCCCCTCCAAGGCGCACACTGACTGTCCCCACGCGCATTATCCTCGCCTCCGTCGCCTCCCCGCTGTCGTCATCGCTACGTGGCCAACTCGCTGACTCGCGTCGCCGTTAGGTTCTCATCCATCACCATGGCGAAGAAGGGAGGAAAGAAGAATAAGTCCAAGGCCAGGTCCGGTGCTGCCGCCGCTGCTGCTGCCGCCAACAAGCCTACCGAGGCCCAGACCCCTGTGTGAGTTCTCCTTACCCCCTCCCTTCACCGCCATGTCGCGAATGGTCGCTGACTGACCCCCTCTCGCATACAGCGTCGCCCAGGGCAATGGCGTCTCGGAAACCCCTATTCAGAGCGAAGTTCCCGCGACAACCGTCACCGATACTAAGGATGCGGTGACGGCGGAGGGTGCCTCCACCACGCAAGATGCCGCCGACAAGGCCAAGGCCGGTGTCGAACAGGAGGGAACCAGTAAGTGGATGGTCGCGGAAAAGGTGTCCCCTCCCTCGCTGACCGCTTGCCCCTCTCTCTCTAGCTACTGTGCCCGGAACCGCCGCGCAGGAACCTACCGTGACGTCGGATGCCGCTGCTGCCTCGACGTCGCTCCCCGAGCGCATCAAGGAACCCACTGCGGAGGAAGTGAAGACCACCTCCGCGCAGCCCACTGCCGCCGCGAGCGCCGTTGAGGCCCAGCCTCAGGTCGTCCCCGGCCTCGGTGCCGACCCGCGCGATAAGGGACCGGCGCTGCATGTGCCGGGTCTGTCCGCAACGGAGGAGAAGGCCGCCAGTGCTGCCGTTCCCAGCACATCTGCACAGACCGTGGCCACCGAGACGGCCGCCCCGACGGGCCCCTCCGCCGCTGCCAGTCAGCTCGACGCCAAGAAGACCGAGGCCCCCAAGCCGCAGCCCCAGCCCGTTCCGGCTACGGCCCCCATTCCCGCCGCCGCTGTCAGCCCCGCCGCGGCCACTACCGCGCCGTCGGGCGCGGCCGAGTCGACGGCCAAGGCCCCTGCCGACGTGACCCCTGCGCCTGCCGCGGCCGCCGCCAAGCGGTCTTCGCTGGACCAAGCCAAGTCGGAGCTGAGCCAGCAGGCCCAGGCTGCGGACGAGAAGACCCAGGCTGCTGCTACCCAGCCCACCAAGGGTAAGGCCGCCGGCGAGCCCCAGGCGGCCGCTGCGGCTGCCGGTGCGGGAGCGGCCACGGCGCCCCCGGCCGCGGTGGCTCCGGCTAAGGAGACCGCTGCGAAGGACCCCGCCCGCGCGGCTGCCCAGGAGGCCGCCAAGAAGAAGGAGGCGACCAAGGAGGCGACCAAGGAGACCGCGAAGCCGGAAACGAGCCAGACTGCTACCCAGGGCACTGCTGCCCAGGGCGCTTCCACTCAGGAGACCGCCGCCCCGGAGGCCACCAAGACCCAGCCGTCCGAGCAGATCCAGAAGCCTGAGGAGGCCAAGACCCGCGAGCCGCAAGTCGGCCAGGAGGCCGAGCAGGCCGGCCAGAAGCCCGAGGAGGGCAAGACTCTGCAGGATAAGGCGCAGGAGATGGCCAAGGACGAGGTGAAGAAGGCCCAGGAGAATGCCAAGGAGACCGCCAAGGGCGACAAGCGCAAGAGTGGGTTCTTTGGCTGGCTCAAGCGCAAGTTCAAGTGAACGGCGCGTGATGGTTTCTCTGTTTTCCTTTTCTCCTTCCTTTCCTTTGTTCGTTCGGTTTGATTTAGGCCGATGGATACGCCGCGGAGCCTTGATGCTGATACCCATGTGGACGTTGGACGCTTCTATTGGAAGATCTCACCAAAAAAAAAAAAAAGACGAAAACAATAAAAAACAGCCACACAAAGAGAGAACGAAAACGAAAAGGATAAAAAAAACAACCCAACCCGGATACAATCTGCGAAGATGTAATGAAGGACGGCATGGTGTACGATATGTGACAATACCAGCACGGAGACGGAATATGTGTTGTTTCGATAGGTGCGACTTGTTTTGATTGTGCCGTTTTTCATGTGCTATTCCCTCCCCATTTGACTGTTTTGACGTGACTTGTTCGAGTAATTGTCAGCGTGGATGATTGATTCGAATGCGTCCATTGTGTTGAGATTTCCCATCATTGTGTATTGTGTTGAGATTGGATTGATTAGTTAATGATATTTCTTATGTTTGATTTTATCTGTCTGGTTCAGATGGGATTTGAGGGATAGGCTTGATCGTACGATCGTATGACTCGACTTGACTGGGTTTGAGACGTGCTGTCCTATAAGTGCTCGATCAGACACCATCGTGGGATCTTGATACCAGCTGTTGAGCACTGTATAAGTAGGTCCTTGACCGACAACATAGTCCACGGTCAACCTCATAATATATAATTCTCGGGAAATTCACATGATACGTATGAATCTAATTATATAATTGACATGTCCCAAGTCTGATATCTTTCAGTAAAGACAGTAGCATCACGCAAGTATATATTTACCGCTAATGCATGCACAAGCATCGATGGAGATCATGTGATCACATACCAGCAGGTGATCCAACTCAAGTTCGCTCGCTCAATTGGAGATAACTATGTTTCTAGGTATTTAGATATCTCTTGATTCATCCCCAGCAAATGGCGTGCTCTATACCTTGGCAACATATTCATATTGATACTTACGACTGTTGTTGGGTTACAGGAATACGTAGTAAGTAGTTAGCCGTACTACCTATAGTTCTAGAAAGCCACCATGTATATACATCCTAACCATTCAATGGTTCCGTCAGGTCGTTAGAGCCTTGATAGGCTGTCTTTGACTTACCATGGCTTCACTCAGGAACCTAGTGTATTCGACATGTTCAAATGCACCGTATATGCGCGGACAGTCGCTGGTCATATCGCATCGTGCATACTTCTACTAGCCACGACGGAAAGACAGATTCAAAAACAACCATCTAGTCGCGACTCTCACGTTCTTCCGCTCAAAGGGATTCTCCGTTTTGGAGGTGTATCTACATCGTCATCTTAAATCTTCGTCGGGGTTGAGTACACCGTGATGAAACACGTCCCCGGGCGTTAGGATCAACACGCGCTGGTCTGATAGCAAATTTCAAAAGCATGTGCTGGGGACGGAGATCGTAGACGTGAGAAACGACTGTTTGGGATCCCGTTGGGGCCGTGGTGAGTATCTATTTTGGAAAGGGTGCTGAGCTCCGGTTTCAATGAGGATGGAGATGGGGAGAAGTATTGTATTGGGCCGGTGGCTGACTATATGCTTTGGTATGGGAGGGGGATTGATAGGGGCCCTTGTATGTTTTTGGTGTGAGATATCTGTCTCAGCCACTGCGCGAACACCGAGTGGCATGTTGGTTGGCTTGGTGTGATTGATATGCAAATCCTGGCAAGAGATGAGTGTGCACAAAGCTGTCACTTCTGAGCGCGATCCCAAGAATTAATTACCTTACTGCAACGGCGGAAAAAAAAAATCCAAGTAGATCTAGCTGTTTGGCAGACCGGATTTTTCGCATGGTACTGTCTTTCCTGGCATACGACAGCCCGAAATTCATTTGATCTTCTCAAGAAGTATCATCGCGCCGTATCTTCTTCCAAGAGAGCTGTCATTCGACTCTGCGGCATCCGGGTACCTATTTGACTCCTGTAGCGACGTCTTATCGACGGACTGTCAGACCTCACCCAAGCAACGTCTTCATCTGCCCTGATACACACAGAGTTACATCCATCGTTGACTGGAACACCATCATCATGCCAGGTTCTAGCAGCTGGGTACCTCAGATGGGTTGAGGTTCCCCTCCCCGAACCTCCCAGAGCCTCCCACTGGGTTGATCTCGCCAAGTACCCCCCAGAGTAGGCACGATGAGTCCCAACGAAGGCCGAAATTTCAGAGGGGTGGGTTTCTGAGGAGAAGTATGATGCGGCAGTGCAGGAATTAATCGTTGAGAGGAATCTCAAACAGTGCGAGTCCTATTGAGCCCTATAAGACCCGGCATTGTTTTCCTTTCCAGGAACAAGGTGTTATATCAATCTATCCAGGATATAATCACTGGACACCATGTGTGGATACTAAACAACAATAAAAAAGCATCACTGTACCGATTTAGTAATTCTATGACATAAAGTGATCCCAACGATCCACATCGTCATCTCTCCACACCCGCCCCACGAGCTTCACTCCAACCCGTGAATCAACGACTGGCAATCCTTCAGCTCCAACACTGCCCGGTTTCAACCCGGTATCCACTCCCCCTCCAATCCGGATCAAGCTTTCACCAAGCCTTTCCCCGTCACTAACCAGCCACCCTGCGATTCGAGGATTCACTGCAGACTAGTCCAGTCGCTTGTTTCAACCGGCGGGGCACATCAGCCGCTCAGCCCTCGTCAACCTAGCCTCAGCCAGTCGCGTCCAACTTCCCCTCACCGCAAGACTGTGGCGCTGCCTCGGTGACACGCCTGACGTGTCTGGTGAGGGGTTTAAAGGCCCCTCTTGTAGCCATGAATGAATCTCTCTGCCACATTTCTAAATCTTTGGATTCTGCAGACATCGTATCGCAATCATGGTTCACCTCGCCCAAGTCCACCGCGATAGCTCGGTTGATCAACGCCTTGACTCGCTCTCGCTGGAGAGCGAGGAAGATGGTCCTTACTCCAGTGTGTACGGCACGCGTTTCGCGGCGGAGCAGCTGCCGCTGACGGAGATGCCGGAGCGCGAGATGCCCCGGGAGGTGGCGTACCGGATGATCAAGGACGAGCTGAGTCTGGACGGGAATCCGATTCTCAAGTATGTATAACCGCATCGAGGGAGACCACAGCGCTAACGTATACAGCCTGGCGAGTTTCGTCACGACCTACATGGTATACACCATACATCTCTCCCAAACCATAGGGTATAGTCGGCTAACGGAAAAGTAGGAAGAAGAAGCCGAGAAGCTCATGGCTGAGTCCCTCAGCAAAAATTTCATCGACTACGAAGAATACCCCCAGACAGCCGAGATCCAAAACCGCTGCGTGAACATGATCGCGCGCCTCTTCAACGCGCCCACCGACTCCACCAACGACCATCCAATGGGCACCTCCACCGTCGGCTCCTCCGAAGCCATTATGCTAGCCACGCTCGCCCTCAAGCGCCGCTGGCAGCACAAGCGCAAAGCCGCCGGTCAAGACACCTCGCGGCCCAACATCATCATGAACAGCGCCGTGCAAGTCTGCTGGGAAAAAGCCGCCCGCTACTTCGATATTGAAGAGCGCTACGTCTACTGCACCGACGAGCGCTACGTCATCGACCCCCAGCAAGCCGTCGACCTCGTCGACGAAAACACCATCGGCATCTGCGCCATCCTGGGCACCACCTACACGGGCGAATACGAGGACATCAAAGCCATCAACGACCTGCTGGTCGAGCGCGACCTCGACTGTCCCGTCCACGTCGACGCCGCCAGCGGCGGCTTCGTCGCGCCCTTCGTCGCGCCCTCCCTGGAGTGGGACTTCCGGCTAGAAAAGGTCGTCTCGATCAACGTGTCCGGCCACAAGTACGGGCTCGTCTACCCGGGCGTCGGGTGGGTCGTCTGGCGCTCGCCGGAGTACCTCCCGCAAGACCTCATCTTCAACATCAACTACCTGGGCGCGGAGCAAGCGAGCTTCACCCTGAACTTCTCCAAGGGCGCCTCGCAGGTCATCGGCCAGTACTACCAGATGATCCGGCTAGGCCGTCGCGGCTTCCGCGCGATCATGGTCAACATCACCCGCATCGCGGACTACCTCGCCGAGCAGCTGGAGAAGCTGGGCTTCCAGATCCTGAGCCAGGGCGGGGGCCGCGGTCTGCCTGTCGTGGCGTTCAAGCTGGCCAACAAGGAAGAGGGTCATTTCGACGAGACGACGCTCGCGCATCAGCTGCGCGAGAGGGGGTGGATCGTGCCTGCTTATACGATGGCGCCGCACAGTGGGTCGATGAAGCTGATGCGGGTTGTTGTGCGTGAGGATTTCAGCATGAGTCGGTGTGATGCGTTGTTGGCGGACTTTAAGCTCGCGCTGAAGACGCTGAGTGATATGGATGCGGAGATGGTGAAGAAGTTCCAGCGGTATGTCTTTCCCTTTTCTCTACCTGATTTTTGTTCTTGGAGATATGATATTAATTATAATGATGATAGTCACGTCCAAACGCACACTGTCCACTCGCATAAAGCGAAGCACAGTCACCCGCACTACAAGGGGGAGAAGCACTCGCTGCAGGGCAAGTCAGGGAAGACGCATGGGGTTTGCTGATTGGATAGATAGAAATGTCTGTCTAAGTTTAGCCTGATGTAAGATGGATCATATCTGCTGTCTTATTTACATAGATCAGTGTATCTTGTGTCTAGCATTCAGAATAGACCACGATGAAATGAGTCAATGAAGACAAGAGACCAAGGAGAAAGAGGGACGATGAAATTTTGTGTCCATTATCAAGACAGGCAAGGTCAGAATAGGCTACAGAAGAAGAAAGGTAGGAGAAGAGATGGAATAAAGTAGGATAATAAGAACAGAAGAGTAAATGAACAGAATTAGGGTTCGCCAGTCACGGGACAGACGCATCTACTCTTCTCGAGTCTATTCTATAATTCTACTCAACCACAGTCAAACATTCAGGAACTCCATACTATCTTATTTAATTAGATGATATAGTATCCCCAAATGACCCCAACAAAACACCACCAAGATCGGCAACATCCACGTGTCGTGAGGGGTAAACATACATACATCCAATCCATACAGAGTCCTACATCTACTATCCTCCATCCCACCCATCTTACTTCCAATTCTCACATATAAGCTATAAAACAGCCATAGGTATAGATATAAAGATAAAATGACAATCCACCTCGCCATCCTCGACGTCGACATCCCTGTCCGTCCCCACTACCACCGCAACGGCCTCTACAGCACCCAATACCGCTCCATCATCGAGCCAGCCGTCCACCGTCTCAGCCAGTCTCACCTCCATCCGGATCCTATCGAGCTTGTTGTTTCGAGTTGGGATATTCTCGGCGGGGTGTATCCGCCGGAACATCTTCTCCAACCGCCTCCTGCCACTACTGCTTCCACCACCACCACCAATAACAACAATAAACATGACAAAATAACCTCCCTCCTAATAACAGGCTCCGCCTCAAGCGCCTACCAAACGACCACCAACCCCTGGATCACCCCCCTAAAAACCTTCATCCGCAGGATTTACACCCACCACCCGCACATCAAGCTCATCGGCGGCTGCTTCGGGCACCAGCTGATCGCAGCCGCCTTGCTGCCGGACAGCACGCGCGTCGAGCAGTGTCCGTTTGGGCGGGAGGTGGGCGTGCATGCCGTGCGGCTTGCTCCTCGGTTTGAGAGGGCGTTTGGGCCGGTCCTGGGTGGGAAACGGGCGTTGAGGATGCAGATGATGCATGGGGATTGGGTTGTTTCTTCTTCTTATTCTCATCCGGGTGAGAGTGGGGGTAATACTAGGAGTCGTACTACTCCTACTGGGGGGGATATGAACATCAACAGTGAAAGGAACATAGCAAATCTACCCAGTCCCTGGCTCAACATCGGCTGGACAGAGCAATGCCCCATCCAAGGCCTCTACCTCCCCGGCAGGGTCCTGACCCTCCAGGGCCACTTTGAGATCGACAGCGGGGGGATGTCCATCGTGGCGAGCGAGTTCGGGCCTGCACTGGGCTGGTCGGCGGAGGTAGCACGGATGCATCAGGAGAGGATTGCGTGGGAGGGGGGCGTGGACGATGGGGATGTGGTGGCTGATGTTGTTGCTTTGTTTATAGTGGGTGGGGATTTAGTGCCTGTTTCGAAGTTGTAGCTTTCTTTTCTCTTTTGTCTTTTTCTCTTGGCTTATATGTATATATCTATCTATATTAAGACGGTGATAGATAAATGAAAGCTAGACAGGCGGATTCAAATCCAGTCCCTCTACACTAAACTTGAACGAGTCGCTCCGGGAGTAACTCCCCGCGACGTCTAAATCGAGACGACCGCGCTCGCAGTCTTGCACGTCAATCTCCGACACAAGCAGTCCATCCATCGTGTCGACGTCATCATCAGCCGAGACCTCCCACAGGGGCCCGGCGAGAACTTCACCCTGGGGACCAACGATGCACGAGCCTCCACGACAGGCATAATCATCCGGGCCTATACAGCACTATCAGCTCAACCACTCAAAGAGGCGCTTGAAGAGGCAGAGAAAGGGGAAAGTAAGAAGTTGAAAAAAAAA